>APFE031690156.1:227496-249599 GCA_000404065.3 Pinus taeda
AAACTGCAAGGCAGTTGCATTGCTACTTATTGCAATAACCAGACTATCCCACGAATCTAGTAGAGAACACAACAAACTAATGCACTTATCTTCATCTGAAATTTTGATATCAACAGACGATAACTGACTTACCATAGTATTAAACACATTTAGATGCTCTGTCACTGAGTCTCCATATTTCATCCTCAGGTTATACAACTTTTTCCTTAGGAACAGTTTATTCACCAAAGACCTAGATTGGTACAAAGTACCTAACTTGTCCCACAAAGCCTTTACCGTAGCTTCCCCTGATACATTCAGCAATACTAAATCCGAGACACATAATCGTATTGTTCTCTTTGCCATTTGATCCAACTTATTCCATTCTTCATCAGAAACTCCCGTTGGTTTAGTACCCGGATCTACTACGATCCACTGATCTTTATCCACCAACAAATCCTCCATCTTGAGTTTCCACAACTCAAAACTCTGACCACTAAATTTCTTGATCTCTATCTTTCCACTGCTCACCATATTCTTTTACCACCAGAATCGATCTTGCAGATCTCCCACTAAACAGGGTTTACCACAGGCCCGGGCGAAACCCTCCCCTTGAAGCCAAAACAGCTCTGAAACCAAATGTAGGTTTTAACCCAGTATAGAAATTACCTGCATATGAATTCTAAAACACAGAAAATAATCAATGCGAGAGAATAACACATAAAACACGTATACAAAGAGATTTTCCCCTGGATCCCAAAACCGGGACTACTAGCTTGATTTTTTCATTATGTTCCTTTCAATGTTACAATACATATTTATACATGCTGAAGCATCCAATACCATGGATTGAAAACCATTGCATCCAAAACCATGGACTAAAAACCATAGGTAGGTTCACCCAACCTAATATAGGATCCAAAAACAATTTCCTGGGGCACTGCCCCAGACCCCATAGAGGGGGGCTACCCGCCCCCCTCAAACCCCCCAGACAAGGGGCCCCACCGCCCCCCTTGTGACTCCCCTACTACGCAATTGGTAGAACGAAGGGGGCGCTCCGCCACCCCTCTAACCCCCAAGTTCACTACGTGGGCTAGTCGTGGAAAGAATATAACACAACCCAACACCAGCGACGCCTTACTAGCCTTGGATTTCTTCCTTGACCCCACTTTTTCTTGTTCCCTTGGACGCTTGATACAGTCCGATGATGTCTGCGGGTTCGCACCATGCTGCTCTATTTTCTCATTCATTTCTTCCTCTATTTCAGGTGAAGGTGACCTTGCACCTTTATCAGAGCCACACTCTATTTCGCCTGTTTGCTTTTCCATTTGTTGGGCGACATCGTGCTCCGCCTAGGCCTTGTTAGTGGCCTACTTCTTCCTCTTCTCAGCCAACTGTGCCATTTTGAGTTTGGCCTCCTCCTTTTTGCATTGCGCAATGGACTTGCTCGACCCCACCACCAAGTCTGAGGTAGTGGGCCATTCTGCCACCCAACGATCAAGTACTACATCAATCGCTTCTGTTCAGGGTCCTTCCATGCCCTGATTGATACCTAGTGAAAGTCTACCTTGAACTCTGTGTACCCCTGTAGTTTGTCAAACACAGTAGGTGACAATCACAGTTTGCGATTGATAGCCATGCGGATGTTCATTTCCATCAGGATCCAGAATACCTTATTGTCCTTGATGTGCTGAGCATCCTTGGTCACCCATAGTGAAGCGTAATTTATTGCTTCTAGCAGGTCCAGTGCGACCGAGGGGAATTGATTATCTTCTGGTAGCTCTCAGGCTACCAACATAATAGACAATAAGAGCCACGCATAGTGGAAGGTCTTGGTGAGATCCTGTGCCTCGCTACAGTTCTCAAGGAACTCACCGCAGAGATAACGTGCCCAATTGAGCTGGACTCCTTTGGTGCATTAGGTTGCAAGAGCAACGACTAGTGCCAACACTTCATTTGCATGACACTTCCTCATTACCTTTCTTGCCAAAATTTGTGTGGCCACCTTCATCACAGGGTTGCAGATACTTGAGATGGAATAGCCTCACGACTTCTTCACGAGCTTGAATTTCTCCTTCATGGCCTCCGCGAGGGCCCGCTTACCACATTTTATGCCAAATGTCATGGCCATAGTTTCCCCTCTGTAGGGAAGCCACGTGATAATATGGACCAATCTGTCAGTTATGGGTAGCGGATCCCCTGCATAATGGTTTTGGGGCTTAAATACCACAATGTTGGGTAATGGTATTGTAAAGGCTCTATGACGTACGTAGAGTGTGAATTGTAATGAGTCAAGTCAAAGGGTAGTCCGCCCTAAAATATTGTAGTTTAATATAGAATGTGTCAGCCTACCCATGGTCCGCGGACCATGGGAATGTATAAATAGAGCAAGGCTCTAAGTGTAGAAGGTAGCTTTTGTTCTGATCTTAAGTGTATAGGTTTATGAAAGTGATATTCGCTCTCAATCTGTAAGTTCAAGTCGTAGGTGGTAGTAGTAAGAGTAGGCTCTGCAGCTGTGTGCACAGAGGCCTGGTAGAGTTTGCAGCTGTGTGCGTGGATCCATGTAGCTAAGTGCGCAAGGAGGAATTGGATTGTACTGGAACAAGAAGATTAATAAAAGATAAGTGTTTCTGAAATATCATGCATCTGCTTGTAGATCTATGTGTTTATTCTTCTGTTATGGTTTTATGCATCTCTTTAAGGCTTATGTTTGCACACACTTGTTACGAATATTGAATAATTGATAAAGACTACTGAATTAAGTTAGATCTATAATAAAAACATACTAAGGGTAAGGGATCTAGACAGTGCCTCTTCGCGCTCAGTACAAGGGCTACGAGAAGGTCGGATAGCTGTGCGAAACAGTACAAGTGTGAAAGATCGGTTCGCGACCTTTCTAGACCCCATCAAGACATCCCTAGGGTGCGGAAACCTTGTTTCATCACCGTCCCATACTACCTCGGGTGAGACCTCAGTCCGTGCTCTGCAGACTGTTGCCGAAAGGGCTAGTAGTTTCGGGATTTGTTTGGCTAAACACTTCTGAGCCCAGGTCAGGCCCCAACAAGCCAACAAATGGTTCTGTTGCTGGGACTAGGATATTTCGAAGGGATGTTTGATGTTGGAACATTGGAACCATACGAAGAAGGAAATTGAATATTGGTTAGATCAGAAGCTTCACAAGTTCGTAACACAGGAAAACAAGACTTCACAGTTATCTAAAAAGAGGTGGCTGGATCACTACATATATATGGAAATCCACGAGATCTTCTTTGCGAACTTATCTTCAGAGCTGTATGATTGGATCGCGAGGTTAACCGATAGCCAAGGAAGGTGCAAGTTCAATCAACCAATAGTGTGGAATCCCAAGTTAATGCACAGATTAGAAGCATCAGAAGATAAAATCGTGTGGGCCATGGACCATTGGCTCGATCGGATAATAGGAGGGTTTATCACTGAATTCACGATAGACACAACCATGAGCTATAGTGAAGTAGAATGACGTTTTCTCAAGGGACCATATGGTAGGCACATCAAATCCCTGAAAACCTGGATTAAGATGTTGTTATGTGAAAAGAGGGTTATGCAAATACATTAATGAGTGGAGCAACACAGAGCGGAAAGAGCTACAAAGGGATCGAAGGGGTTAGGGAACAGTCCTTTAATTTCACCTTCACGAGAGAGCGAGGAAGAGCGTGCTCGGGTTTCCCCAAGAAGCACGATCAGTCTGATAAGGCAATTTATTCCATAGTTATCACCTCTACTTACACCATCACCCACTTCACCTCCATCTTCAACTACCCCACCTCCACCAAATCCACAGTTCAACATGGCGAGTGCAATCAAGCTACCAGTATTCAGAGGAGTAGGGAATGAAGATCCAGATCAGTTTTGGTTCATAGTAAAAGCAGTGTGGGAAGCACATGGGGTCATGGATGACAACATTAAGAAGGCCACATTGGTAAGTGCGTTGCAGGATCGCGCACTGACATGGTATATTAAGCACTCGAATGATCATCCAAATGCAGGAATAGTGGAGATCCAGAATGCACTGAATAGAGAATTTAGTCAATCGAAATCAAAATCACAGTCGATCATCAGATTTAAGGAGATCATGATGCTTCCAGGTGAAACCCTGTGGGATCTGGATCAAAGGCTGCAAAGTACGATCCGTGAGGCTAATATGACATTGACGGATGTGCAGCACCATGCGTGGTTTGTGGCGTCTTTGACAACACACCTGAGGACGACGTTGTCACAACAGAAGCTCTCAATCCAGGTAGAAGCATTGGAAATGGTGATGAGGTTGCATGAAACACCAATATAGGATCCAAAGTTTGGAGTCCAACAAATCCATGCACTGCTACAGAACTTATGCTTGGAGATGTAGAGTTTGAAGCATGATAGGGCACCTCGGACGGAAGCGTGCAAAGAAGTGTGGTTCATAAAATGTAAGGGCCAGGGCCACGATAAGGATCACTGTCCGGTATTTTCCAACTATTTGGCAGGAGGGGGACCAATGTCGTTGAGACCAGAGGCACAGGCAGGGCCAAGTGCGGCGCCTGCGCTCTAGTGCGCAATCTGTCAGGTGGGAGGAAAGCACACGACAGACAACTGTCACTTGTTTTATAAGTATACACAGACTCCGCAACAACTACTTTTTAATTTCTATAGATCAGTGGGCCACGATGAGTGGACATGTCAGAGCTATGAGCTAATGATGGATAGGACCCCAACTTATCGAATGCACGTAGAAACGCGAAGCCTCGATCCAGCCGCAGCAATAACGCGGGGTGGATTTGAAGGGTGAGGTCGAGGACAAGAAGGAATGGGGCCCAGAAGGGGCCGCAGACAGCTAATCTGTTACAATTGCGGAGGACCAGGGCACTATGCTCGTGATTGTACCAACCTAACGAAAATTTCTTGTCCGTACTGTGAGCAGTTTGATGATGAAATGGTAGATTGTTCGATGTTGATCGCACAAATGCATGAGAGAGGGGTATTACAACCTACTCCAACTCAAAGTATCCAAATGATGAGGTCCGAACCGTGCAAAGAAGACCCCAACGTGAACATGATGCTCAGAAGTGGTGTGACCACAGGGGAAGATAAGGGGAAGCAACGCGAGGAAGATCCCTGGGTTCACAAGGCTCCTACAAAGGAACCTAAGTTTGACTTGGAACGTGCAAAGGAAACGTTTATGGAAGCTAAGAAGAGCTTCGCAGAGGCCTCTACTTTAGGTACTAAGGCTCAACCAGAGACAAGACTGGATCCTTCTATGCTAACTACCTTTTTAGAGACATGCATGAAACTGTTGTGTGACAATAAGGCAGTTAAAGGACTACAAGAGCTTATCGCTAGGTGCACAGGGTCAGGTGAACCGCGTGTAGTCCAAAAACTGGGAATGCATGCACTGCGCACCGGGAGGGAAATGAGATTGATGACATAGATTGGCAAGTATGAAATAGATTAGGTAATCTTAGACTTGGGTTCGGACGCGAATGTGTTACCAAAACAGACATGGGAACGCATGGGTAGGCCTATGTTATAGTGTTCTCCTATTCAATTACGGATGGTGAACCAACAAAAGATCTTGCCCATGGGAAGATTACAAGGGGTAACAGTGGATATCGAAGGTGCGAGTACGCAGATGGACTTCGAGGTAATAGAGATTGTGGATGACAGTAACCCTTACCCCGTGTTGCTAGGAATAGAATGGGCCATGGATATGAATGGAGTCATCAACCTAAAAAAGCTGAAGATGATATTCGAGAAAAAGTCCCTACACGTAGTAGTTCCGCTGGATCCAGCTAAAGGAGAGAGCTACATGAAACCAGTGCACGATGATGGAAGCGATGATGATCTGGATTGTATCTACAAGATAACTGTGCAAGACCAGGATTGGCTAAATCTAACTGTAGATAGAAGGGTCTCGTGGGAGCGTGCAGGTTCTTGCCCTTCGGATTCAAATGAAGAAGATGAACGCTGGCACAATCAGTTGAGTGAAGTGACAATGCTAAATTGTAATATGATGACTAAATCAGTGCATTGCATAATAGCCCAGGCTCGAGATCTATCGACATATGATGGGTTGACAGCAGTGGATGAATTCTTGAACAAGTTTGAGAGCGCAGTACGAGAGCACCAATAGTTCGATGCATTGAAATGAGCAATGTGTGTGACACCTGCACGTTGGTGGGGAACACATCAAGGAAACTTTGAAAACTGGTGCGACTGCAGGAGGATGATGCGGCTATGGTTTGGGAAACCGGAACTACGAATAATCGAGAAATACGATGGACACGATGACCTGCGCACGCACCTCACAAAATGGACCAAGGCCTATGGAGAAGAACCTCAGCCTAAATGGGTACACTTATTCTATTATGCCCTGGATGTCATCCCAAGGAACTAGTATACCAAGACAGAATTCTGACATGGTACATGCAAATGGGATGTCTTGCGCAAGGGATTTTTGTTAACATTCTCATTTGAAGACCCATGGGCGGATACTATTGACGATGCCCTGCAAGCTGTGAAAGCCACAATTTTCAAAATACCACAAGAACCATAGGAAATAGTTCAACCAATATGGTCACCTCAGTTAAGCCATGCCCTAGAATGTGACAATGTACAAGTGGAGGATGATGATGATGACCCTCGAACTATTAATATTCCAGAAACTGAAGGGAGTCACGAAGTTTGAGGACTATCAATCAAGGACCCCGACATCACTACACCACTAAAAACAAAGCAAGTAAACGTTGGTACAGATGCGGAGCCAAAGTACGCAATGCTTGGGGACTATTAGGATGATGCCAGAGTGGATAAGGTCGTCGAGTTACTTTGCGAATATCAAGATTTGTTCCCGACCAAAATCAAGGAGTTAAAGGGGATCCTTGGCAACTTAGGGATGATGAAGATTACTTTGAAACCAGACGCGAAGCCACTTAAGAAGCATCCTTACCATTTGAATCTGAAGTATAAAGAAAAGGTCTATGAAGAGTTGGACAAAATGCTTGCAGCAGGAATTATTGAACCAGTGGAAGAATCCGACTGGGTGAGTCCTATGATAGTGCAGGAGAAAAAACAGAAGGGCGAAATTTGAATCTGTGTGAACCTCAGGAAGCTTAATGATGCCTTTGTTCATGATCCATTCCCAACACCATTTACAGATGAAGTATTGGAGAATGTTGGTGGAGAGGAGACTTACTCATTCACAAATGGGTTCTTAGGGTACCCTCAGATCAAGATTGCACTGGAAGATAGGAGCAAGACAACCTTCGCAACTGAATGGGGTTGTTTTCAATATACTATTATGCCCTTTGGACTGAAAAACGCGCCAGCGATATTTTCACACGTAGTGGTGGCCGCATTCAAGGAATTCATCCACACATTTTTGGAGGTCTATTTCGGTGATTGGACTATATTTGGGTTAGTTAAAAACCATATAGAGAGCTTACTGTGTATGTTGGATACTTGCTGACGACACCAAAATGTGTTGAATCTTAAGAAGTGCACCTTCCTCGTACCCTTTGGAAATTTTCTCGGCCATGTGGTGTACAAACAAGGCCTGATGGTGGACCCTGTGAAGATTGTTGTCATTCTCAATCTGGAAGCACCGCGAAGTGTCAAACAACTACACACCACATTGGGGCACACTGGCTACTATCAAAAGTTTATTAAGAGTTATGCACAAATTATGGCACTAATGGAACAGTTGTTGAAAAATGACGCTACATATTGCTGGAATGATGATTGTAAGAAAATTATAGAGGTTCTCAAGGAAAAAATGGCATCCTCTCCCATTTTGGTTTTCCTAAAATGGGACATCGAATTTCATGTACATGTTGATGCGTCGTGTATCGCACTGGGCGCTGTACTCACGCAGGAAGGAGCGGAAGGCATTGATCACCCATTCACATTCGCAAGTCAGCAGTTGTCCAAAGCCAAAAAGAACTACTCTACTACTGAGCACGAGGGATTGGTGATGGTATACGAGCTCCAGAAATACCGCCACTATCTACTTGGTGGGCACTTCAAGATGTATACCGATCATTCTACATTGAAATAAATGGTGAACAAGCCTGTGTTGGGGGGGCACATATGCAGATGCCTGTTAGTGTTTCAGGAATATGACGTTGAGGTCATCGTAAAGCCGGGACGCTTAAATGTAGGACCAGATCACCTATCACGAATTGAGAATGGTGAGGAGCCAACAAATTTGGAGGAAGGACTACCTGATGCATAGGTCTATGCAGTGCGCATCGTGGACGGCCACTTCGAAGATATAATACATTTCTTAACCACAGGGACCGTGCCACAGGGATATTCAGTCCAGCAGAAGAAAGAATTGGTGTTATGCGCGACAGATTTTTCTGTTATCCCGGGGCACCTCTACAAAATTGGAAATGATGAGATATTACGAAGATATGTACCTGAATTTGAACGAGGATAGATCTTCGTAGAAGCACATGGGGGGGTGCAGGAGTACACTATGCGGGACGAGCGACGGCGTAGAAGATTCTTCATGTCAGACTATGGTGGCCAACCCTACATTAAGATTCAAAAGCATACTTTCGAGCCTGTGATGTATGTCAATGGACTAGGAAACCATCGCGAAGGGATGAGATGCCACTCAATCCACAGATGACGCTATAACCATTCAAAAAATGGGCAATAGACTTTGTGGGGCCCATCAAACATCAAGGGAAGATGGGTGCATGCTATATCATTGCCACGACAGAGTACTTGACTCGATGGGCGGAAGCACAACTGGTTAAAGACTGCACGACCACTACAATTGTGAAATTTTTGTTCGACAACGTGTTGAAATGGTTTGGATGCCTAAAAATTCTAATGAGTGACCGCGAAACACACTTCTTAAATGAAACTATCAGTGCACTCACTGAGGAGTTCCAGGTGTATCATCAACAAAGTACATCATACCATCCGCAAGCTAATGGGATAGTAGAAGAATTCAACAAGATTCTGGAGACTACATTGACCAAAGTATGTAATGCGTAACAAAACGATTGGGACTTGTGCATACCTGTCGTATTATGGGCATACAGAACCACATGCAAGAAATTGATGGGTCAGACACCTTTCAGGTTAGTCTACAGCATGGAAGTCATCATGCCAATGGAATACATTGTAGCCAGTTTGTAGATAGCAGCGATGACAGGCATAGTAGACCACGAGTTCTTAGAAGAGGGGCTCGTGCAACTAGAAGAACTTGAGGAAGAATGGTTTATAGTGGGATTCCATCAGCAGATACAAAACAACGCGAGAAAGCTTGGCATGATCGCCATATAAAGTTGCGCACATTCAAAGTAAATGATTTAGTATTGTTGTATGATAGCAAGTTCAAAAAATTCCCTGGAAAACTTTCAATGCATTGGTTGGGACCATATCTGGTGAAAGAGGTCACATACATAGGCGCGCTCCAACTCGTCAAGCTTAATGGAGAGCCCTTCCCAGGAAGAGTAAATGGAAGTCACCTGAAGCCCTACATGAGTGGGTCGGCTATCTGAATAATCGATCAAAGCACAATCTCAGCACTCCAAGTAGTCGAAAGAAGGTGCAGGACTATAAACGAGTTTGCAGGAGAGCTGCGGAGAAAGAGGGTTCTGCGTAGGGCAAGTCTATCACAAGAATCACGGACGCGCATAAGGGGTTGCACTGCTACGCGGACAGGTTGGAAAGTGATCGTTGAGGTCACTGTTCATGACAAGATGGTCAATTTAAGACAACAAGGAGTGGATGGTGGGCAATTAAGACACGGAGTCAGAACTGGATTTGAAACAATTTGCTGCTAATGAGCTAGAAAAGGGGGGAACGGTCAAATTTGAATTTCAACAGGCCTATAAATCATGGCTGGTCATCCACCAAACAAACCATGGCAACTTGAGACTTAAGTTATCGTGCTATCCAATAGGTATGGACCCGTCGAACTTCAACACTTTGAGAGTAAGCCCAGTGGTTGTGACATTGCCAAAAGAGACGCAGGACCTTCGAGACAATGTAATGCAAACAGCCAAGGCCACCACGCCAAGGCCAACATCAGTTGTGGGAGATGTACCAAAAATTCCCAGAAAGATAGTAGGACCAGTCCAGATGTCACTGCGAAACCCGCAGTCTGGTAAGCGATCTATGAAAGATAAGGGCAAGACAGTGAATCTTGGGATAAAAGACAGAATTCTGTTGGAAAGTGCACCCCTGGGCCGCATGCCCATGATGAAACTTGAATATTGAGACCTCGCGGACATCAACAACTCTCTTGCAAAAATGCAACACAAGATTCAGCAGACATTGAGTATACTGAACCAAAGATTGCAAGCTTGCTGCTCTTGCACAAAAAGTTCACACATTTGACATCTCAACTAGAGCTAAAATCCTATGAGGGATCGCTTTTTGTTAACCTAGCAAAGCAAAATGAGCATCATCAGTTAAGAAAGTTAGAAGGGGCAATGGAGCAAGAGCTTAAAGAAGTGTTGCAGGAGGCAAGGATGGAGCAACAGATTGTAGTGTGTCACTCACAGGGATGGTGGACCACGAAGCCTTGGCAGTGCGCCTTGCCACACCAACGAGTGACTCGGGGCAAGTCACGATGATTGTGTTGGGGGCCTGTTGGATAGTGGATCCCCTGCATAATGGTTTTGGGGCTTAAAGCCCACAATATTGGGTAATGGTATTGTAAAGGCTTTGTGAAGTGCACAGAGAACGAATTGTAATGAGTCAAGTCAAAGGGTAGTCCACCCTAAAATATTGTAGTTTAATCTAGAATGTGTCATCTTACCCATGGTCCGCGAACCATGGGAATGTATAAATAGAGTGAGGCTCTAAGTGTAGAAGGTAGATTTTGTTACGATATTAAGTGTATGGGTTTCTAAAAGTGATATTCGCTTTGAGTATGTAAGTCTGAGTCGTAGGTGGTAGTAGTAAGAGTGCGCTTTGCAACTGTGTGCACAGAGGCTTGGTAGAGTCCACAGCTGTGTGCACAGAACCCTGTAGCTGAGTGCGCAGGGAGGAATTGGATTGTACTGGAACAAGAAGATTAATAAAAGATAAGTGTTTCTGAAATATCGTGCATCTGCTTGTAGATTTGTGTGTTTATTCTTCTGTTATGGTTTTATGCATCTCGTTAAGGCTTATGTTTGTGCACACTTGTTACGAATATTGAATGATTGATAAATACTACTGAATTAAGTCATATCTATAATAAAAACATACTAAGGGTAAGGGATCTAGACAATGCATCTTCGCGCTCGGTATAAGGGTTACACGAAGGTTGGATAGCTGCGCAAAACAGTACAAGTACGAAAGATCGGTTCGCGACGTTTCTAGACCCCATCAAGACATCCCTAGGGTGCAGAAAACTGGTTCCATCACCCTCCTATACTTCCTCAGGTGAGACCTCAGTCCGTGCTCCGCGGACTATTGCCGAAAGGGCCATAGTTTTGGGATTTGTTTGGCTAGACACTTTTGAACCTGGGTGAGGCCCCAACGAGCCAACAACCACAAAAACCCATCGTCCACCAAGCATAGAAGCTACTTGATGACTAATACTATAATGCGGGTGCGATTGTAGTGCGACACCCATGACAGGTTGAGCAGACTTGCCTTGTATACTCCCCTGAACCACTTCCGTAGTACCAATGCAGTCATACCGGTGGTTGTGTCAACAATGTAGCACATTAGCTGCTTTGTCACTAAGTGCAAGAACTTTTCATGGTCAGCTAAGTCCTAATCTTCTAGTTTCAATAGAGGAACCTACCACGATCACGGTCCTTCAAAGACAATTTCGTCTGGTAGCATCAGGGTGTGCAAGGTGACCTTGCTCTCATCAATTTCCTTTGGCACCTTGGTCTTTCCCTTGCATGCAGGGATGTACTCAGGCAAATTAGTGATAGGGCCAACACCCTGGACTTCAACTTCCTCCACTTCTACCCCCAAGTCCTCATGATCCATCAGGATGTCCTCAATTTCTTCCTCCTCTGGCTCCAGGTTAATGGCCTTGTCCTTTTCATGTGCAGTGGGCCTGTCCTTCAGTGGGTTTATTCTTAGCAACCCGCGCACCAATATTGCAGCCTGCTTTCCATTCTTATCCTTCGCACTTTCCTTGGTTGGGTTCGGCTGTGGTCTAGGTGTCCATGGTGATTTGGGAACTTTAGTTGATACCTCTGCAACCTCTGGAGAAGCTCCCTCTACCTCCCTAACAACCTCTGGCATAGCCCCCTCGACTGTCACTGCTTTAGCATCCATAACTTATGTGGGTGTCGACATGATGCTATGAAACAACTCCTATGTCTCCTTTGGAAATGTCTCAAATACTAAACTTGCTAGCAAAACTTCATAGTTTTCATGGTTCATGTACGCCTGAGAGCTCAACAACTCAATTCTCAAAATGCCGAGTGTTTTTTTTTGGGCCTCCACCTGTAATTTATAGGGCCTTTTGAATTCAAATTTGACCATTCCCCCCACATTCGGTTCATTAATGCCAGATTGGCGACAAATTTCCAAGGATCTTATCGAAAACGTTTGTCTTAAATGTTGGCTGCCCACTCCATTTGGCCGCATTCCTACCATCAAATCATGAACAGTGACTTTAACGGTCACTTTTCGGTTGACCTGCATGATTTCTCCCTGGATAGTGCAACTTCCTTTATGTTGTTGCAAACCCTATGACATTTCCTCGTCCTACACAATCCTCCAATCGTGCAGTTCTCCAACCGAGGTAGTGTAGTTTATACTCCCACGCCTCCTTTTAACTGCCTGGAGCACTATGACTATGCTACCCTCATATAGTCACCTACCAAATCATCGATGTATGACTTCAATCAGCTACCATTCACCTTTCTTGGGAAGGGATCTCCATTCAATTTAACCAATTGAACTGCTCCACCATCGATAATCTCCTTAATGACATAGGGCCCTAACTAGTGCATTCTGAAATTACCTGGAAATTTATCAAACTTGTTGTCATATAACAAAACCAGATCATTTAACTTAAAGGTGCATAGCTTAATGTGTTGATCATGCGATGCTTTTTCGCACTGCTTTTGGACCTATTGGTGAAATCCAACTAGAAATCTCTCTTCCTCAAAGCTCAGCCTGCGACGCGAGCCTCTCTTATAGGGCTTCGCAATCCATCATACCCGTGAGTGCCTCTATGCACAGACTAAGCACAATGTATTCCATGGGCATCACTGCTTCAACACCATATACAAGCCTAAAGGGTGTCTGTCTAGTCAACTTTTTGCATGTCGTCCAATAGGTCCATAGTACTATGGGTGTGGATAGGTCCCAATCACTTTGCTGAGCATTGCAAACCTTGGTCAGTGTGTTTTGCAGCACCTTATTGAATGCTTCCACCTTCCCATTAGCATGTGGGTGATAAGGCGTGCTTTTCTTGTGATATACTTGAAATTCCTCCATCAACGCGCTAATCGTTTCGTTCAGAAAGTGTGTACCACGATCACTCATCAAAATATTTGGACACCCAAATCACATCAGTACATACTCAAAGAGAAACTTTGTAGCAGTCCCGCCTATGTAGTCCTTCATAGGTCATGCCTCCACCCATCGAGTCAAATACTCAATCGTGGTGATAATGTACCGTGCTCTCGTCTTCTTCCCTTGGAGTTGAATGGGTCCCACAAAATCTATCGCCCATTTCTGAAAAGGTTGTAACGTCATCTGTGGGTTGAGAGGTAGCTCATCTCTCCACGATGGCCTGCCAGTCCTGTGAAACACATCACATGCCTTGCAGTAAGATTTTGAATCATGATGGAGGGTTGGACACCACAACCCTACACGTAGAATCTTTTGTGCGGTCGCTCTTCCTGCATAATGAGCTCCCATGACGCCCCCATGAGCATCCATGAGGATACTACTCCTTTTAAACTCTGGTACATATCATTATAATACGTCATCATACCCCATTTTGTATAGATGTCTGACAATGACAGAAAAATTTGTCGCACGTACCACTATCCCCTTTTTCTGTTGGACGGTGTAACCTTCTGGGGCAATTCCTGTCATTGGGAGGTGGATGATGTCTTCAAAGTGACCATCTATGACGCACATTGCAAATAGTTGTGCGTTAGGAAATCCCTCCTCCAAATTAGTGGGTTCTTCCCTCGTTTCGATATGTGACAGATGGTCTGGTCCCGCGTTCAGTAGTCTAGGCTTCACAATAACCTCAAAATCATACTCCTGGAACAATAACAACCACCTACAGATTCTACCCCCCAACACAGGCTTATTGACCAGGTATTTCAACGAAGAATGACCGTATACATATTAAAATGTCCAACCAGAAAATAGTGTCTAAACTTCTGGAGCATGTATACCATGGCCAACCCTTCGCGCTCAGTGGTGGAATAGTTCTTCTCAGCCTTGGATAACCTCTTGCTTGCAAATGCTATAGGATGGTCCAATTCTCCTCCACTAGCCTGTGTCAGTACTACTCCCAGTGCTATACATGATGTGGCTACATGTACATGAAACTCCTTCTTCCAATCTACAAAGACTAAAATCGGCACGGTGACCATTTTTCCTTTCAATACATCCAATCTTTTCTGATAGTCCTCATTCCAACAAAACGTGACATCCTTTTTCAACAACTTCTCCATAGGCGTGGTGATCTAGTCATAGCCCTTGATAAACTTCCTATAATACCTAGTATGTCCTAAGGTTGCGCGCAACTATTTTACACCCCTCGGTGCCTCCAAGTTAAGTATCACTATGATACTCATGGGATCTACCATCAGTCCCTGTCTACAAACCACATGACCCAGCAAAGCCCCAAAAGGAACACAAAACAAGCATTTCTTCAAATTGAGCACAATCTGGTACCTTTGACAAGTATCTAGCATTAGGTGCAAACTTGCCACATGGCATTTTACTAACCCAAACACATTCCAATCATCAAAGTACACCTCCAGAAACTTATGAATGAATTCTTTGAATGCAACAAGACTACGTGTGAAAAAATAGCAGGCACATTCTTCAATCCGAAAGGAATTACAGTGTATGGAAAACATCCCCATTCAGTTGTGAAGGTCGTCATGCTTCTATCCTGAGGCATGTTTTTTATCTCATTGTACCCAGAGAACCCATCAGTGAAGGAATATGCTTCCTAGCCACCTACATTATCCAATACCTCATCAATGAACGGAGTTCGGAAAGGATCATGTATGCAAGCGTCATTCAACTTCCTGAGATCTACGCATATCCTTATTTCATCCTTTTGCTTCTTTTCCTGTACCACCATTGGGCTCACCTAATCAGATTCTTCTACAGGCTCAATGATGCCTGCCATGAGCATCTTGGCTAGCTCTAAGCGGACCTTCTCCTTATACTTCGGATTGAGACGGTAAGGTCTTTGCTTAATCGACTTTGCGTCGGGTTTTAACATGATTTTCATAATGCCCAGGTCTCTTATTATCCCCTTTAGCTCCGTAAACATGGTAGGAAACAAATCCTGCTATTTGCAGAGCAATTCAGTGACCTTATCTACCATTGCATCATCCTAGTAATCTCCAATCTTTGTGAATTTGGGCTCCGCCTCCATACCAATATTTACTTGCTTCATTTTCAATGTCATGGTTATATCAAGATTCTCAATCTACGGTCCCTCGACCTCGTGGTGACCCTCGGTTTCAGGGATATTAATCTTTTGTGGATCCTTGTCTTATTCTTCTTCTTCTTCTTCTTCAGCAGTCATGATATAGCATTCTAGTGCATGGCTCCACTGAGTAGTCCAATCAAGTTGAATCAGATCCAAAGGATCCTATAGTGTCCTAAAGATTGCTTCTTTAACTTCTTGTAGCGCTTCGTCAATGCAATCAAACTCGTCTTCAAAGCTGAACGTAATTATGAATCCTTTGCGTAAAATATCCCATTCACCTTTACCATGGCATAGCTTTGTTTCCAAGTACCAGTTCATCGGGATGACATCCAAGGTATGACAGAACAAGTGCACCCATTCAGGTTAGGGCTTCGCTCCATAAGCCTTAGCCCATTTGGCCAAGTGTGTGCATGGATCATCATTCCCGTCATATTTTTTTGTCATTCGTACCTTCAGCTTCCCAAAGCTTGTTCGCATCATGCTTCTACACTTGCACCAATCGTCAAAACTACCCTTGTGTGTACCCCATCATCTCGTAGGCATAGCGTGCAGTGCCTAGTCCAAAGTATGGAAGCACTGCTTCTTTGGTACTTCCCCCTCAAATGCACCCAAAAATACATCTACATCATTCAAGTCATTGTAAGTGGGTAGATTTTGTTGAGATTGCAACAAGATGATGGAGATTAGTGAAAAGAGTCGCCTTCACTAAATGGGCCCGCATGCAAATTATGGCGCAAGTTCTATATTTGGATCACAGCAGGGATGATCACAGTAGGAGTAATCACAGCAGGGATGATCACAGCAGGAGTGATCACAGCAAGAGTGATCACAGTTTTTAGACTGGTTGTCAAAAATAGAAAAGTCAAATATTATTGTCTTATAATAATATTTAGACTATAAACTTTATCTTATTCTCTTGGAACACTTCAGTTTGAGCTACAGATGTGGCACATGCAGCTGTCAGAAGGAAATATATTTTCTTTGTGGGTCAGTTGAGTTGTTGCATGCATGACTTTAGTTAGAACTCAATCAGTTGAGTTTGGTGGAGTTGATTGTGGAGTTGATAGAGTTGTGTTCAGTTCAACTTGGTTAAACTAGTTGTAATTAGTCTAACTGCAAATAGACTAATAATGAGTTGTTAAACTAATTATTAACTCATAATGCAACTAAAGAATACATCAGTTAACTCAGTTGCATGTCAGTGCATGTTCAGTTCAGCAGGGACAGGTGTTAGAGGATCAGATTGTTATCAGTTTTGACTATAGTTGTGCATGAGGATTTGCACAATCAATGGGATTGAGTTATGCCAATGATAATTGGCCAATACCAAGTGATTATAGCCTCTGCTCATGTGATTCCCAGTGTGAGTGATTATTTTTAGGTAAATATGAGTTTGGTTCAACCATTCTCATCCATCCTTGAGCAGGTATTGAGCAGTGGAGGCACACAAGTAGTGGTATAGATTTGGAGATCAGATCTGAGCTGTATTGTGTGTAACAGGCGGAGATAGTGTTGGATACTTGTGAGAAGTATTGACTATTGTAATGTTACATGTTCTTAATCATTAATATATAGATAGTGTGGGGTTTTAAGCTTTCCCCGGGTTACATACTCTATTAATGTGTGCATGCTCTTGATGTTTTATTGTTATTGATGCTGCTATATTGATGATCAACGTAGAGGAGCTTATGTATTGTGTATGTATTCCGCAATAGTACATGATCAGGATAATCTCCATTGAATATGTGTTTATTATTCAAAATTTCTACATGGTATCGGAGCTGTTGATCATCAAATCTACTACTCAGGAAGTTTTTACATTCTATTTCTTCAGGCAGAGTCTATAATCAGGCCATGTAGCCTCTGGATTCATCCTTCCTTTGGAAGGTGAGATATCGGTGAATGCCCATACAGTCGATCTCTATACAAGAAATACCTTGTTCTCACAAATCTTAGATCTGAGGTGGTTGAGTTTGGAGCTGGTGGAATTCGAATTTGCGGCAGTGTTTTCTTGGTGTCAACGAGGCAATGTCTTTCAACGGATTGTGATTGGAGTATGCTCTTGAGGGTGGCTCAAACTATATTGCATGGAAGGACAAGATGGAGGCAGTATTGGATGATAATAGGCTGAAGGAGTTCAGAGAGACGGATGTCCCAAAGCCTACTGATGCTACTCAAGCTGATGCTTGGCAAAAGAAGACCGAAAAATGTCGAAGGATTCTATTGGAGGGCGTGAAGGATCGCATTGTGTCCAACCTCCATGGAAAGGCTACTCCATATTTGATGTGGAAATCATTAACAGAATTATTCCAAAGCAAGAGCGATCAGAGGAAGCTGGCACTCAAAGATAAACTCAGAAACATCAAGTGCAAGAAGGGTGACAGTATGCCCAAGTATCTCACGAAGTTCACTTAGTGTCGAGATGAGCTAGGAAGTGTGGGGGTTACTGTCGATGATGAGGACTTGGTGAGCTTGGCTCTCCTTGGTCTTCTGAAGAGTTGGCATTCCTATCAGGACTCTGTCAATGGTCAGGAGAAATTTCCAGGAATGGGAAAAAACTATGGTCAGATCTTGTGCAGGGAGGAGATCAGGTGGAAGTACCAGGGACAGATCTTCAACCAAAGAGAGCTATTGAAGAAAATTGCGCTTTGGCTGCTAAAGCAAAGAAAGGAAGAGCAAGAAAGCTTCTCAGTCTAGTGCGAAAGGCAAGAAGCAGGACATGTCCAAGGTGAAGTGTTTTCACTATCACCAGCACGGACACTATGCCACTAATTGTCTGCAGAAGAAGAAGAACAAGCAAGCTGTTGAATCTGCAGCAGGAGAGGCTCTAGCCTCATAGTTTCAGCTTGATTTTTCATTGATCACATGCTTGGTTTTAAGTGTGATGGGATCAGTGTGGTTCTTGGATAGTGGTGCATCTTTTCACATGACGGGAGATAAAGATTTGTTTTTTGATCTGGAGGACAAAGATCTTGGAGTGCACATTTAGATGGGCGATGATGGTAGATATAGTGTGACCGATATCGATACCATTTCCTTTGAGAGGGAGTCTGGTAAACCCTTCGTATTGAAGGAAGTCACGCATGTTCCAGGATTGAAGAAGAATCTTATCTCTGTGGCGATGTTAGAAGACAAGGGGTATGATGTTGTTTTCAGCAAGGGAAAATCTTTCCTGCGCAGCAAGACAACTGGTGAGACCCGGAAGATAGGGGTTCGAGTAAGGAACATTTATTAGTTGCATGTAGATAGATGCACAGTAATGGCAGGCAAGGTAGAAGGATTGGTGAGCCAAGATGATGGCGAGTTGTGGCACAGGAGATTGGGTCACCACCATGGAGCCTTGAAGATACTGCAGCATATCACTACAAGGCTTCCTAAAGGCACACTTGCGCAATCAGATCAGTGCAGGGGGTGTACTTTGGGGAATTTTGTGAAAGCCACCTTTCACGAGAAGGATAGTCGTTCCACGACTATCCCTGAGAGAATTCACACTAACGTGTGTGGACCTTTCTCAGTTGCTTCAACAACAAAACACAGGTATTATGTGATTTTTGTTGATGATTTCTCTCGTAAGTGCTGGATCTTCTTCATGTAGAAGAAGAGCGAGACATATTCAAAGTTCTGTGAGTTCAAAGCACTGGTCAAGAAGGAGTCAGGGAAGAAGGTGAAGGCTCTTAGGAGCTATAATGGTGGTGAATACATCTCGGACGAGTTCAAGGATTTTTGCAAGGCAGAAGGGATTCGAAGAGAGCTCATAGCTCCCCATAACCCACGGCAGAATGGGGTAGCTGAGTGGAAGAACAGAACGATCATGCGTGTTGCACGAGCGATGTTGCATGATCAGGGCCTACCCCTTCACTTGTGGGCGGAAGCATGCAATACAACAGTTTATGTGCAGAACTGTTGTCCTCATAAGATACTTGGCATGAGTACACCCGAGGAGGCTTATTCTGGTAAGAAACCTGATCTTTCTCATTTGAGGATTTTTGGTGCTAACGTTTACATGCATGTGACGAAGGATGCCAGGAAGAAGTTGGAGCTGACCACTGAGGTTGGGATATTTGTGGGGTACACTAATACGCCCCACAACTATCGTGTGTATTTTCCAGACAATGGTAAAACTGTTGTGCAACGAGATATAAAATTTCAGGAGGAGAAAGCCATGAAGTGTTTGCTTGAGAGGAAGCTACACTTGCATGCAGATGAGGAGCTATTAGTTCCTAAGGATGAGCTTCAGGACGTGGATCAGCCACAAGACGAGGTTCATGGAGTGGAAGAGACCACTTATGCAACGCCAACCATCAAAGGGCAAAAGCGCTTGACAGAAGCTGAGCGACTGGCTCAAGATGCAGAGAAAGTTGTAGGACCACCTACAGCCCAACGCAGGCAGAGACAGTCACCTGACGGTACACTGGATACATGGCTCTTATGAGCAAGTGTGTTGTGACTGAGCCATCCTCTTTCGAGGAAGCTGTGGAGGATCCCGCATGGGTAGACGCCATGGTGGAAGAGTATGATTCTATTGTCAGAAACAGTGCATGGGGGATTGTTCCTAGACCGGAAGGGAAGTGGTGGGTTTGAGATGGATCTACAAAGTTAAGCAGGCAGCTAACGGGAGTGTGGAGAAGTACAAGGCAAGATTCGTTGCCCGAGGCTTTTCACAGATAGAGGGGATCGATTACAAGGAGACCTTTGCACCTGTGACAAGGTATTCTTCCATACGGACGATTCTTGCTCTCTTAGCGCAGATGGGATGGCACATTCATCAGATGGATGTGAAGAATGTGTTCCTCAATGGAGTCATTGAGGAGGAGGTGTACATTGAGCAGCCCGATGGCTTTGAGGTCTTCAGTAGTGAGTCGCATGTGTGCAGGCGCAAGAGAGTGATGTATGGGTTGAAGCAAGCACCACGTGCTTGGTACACACGGATAGACAACTATTTCACCAGACTTGGATTCTCCAAGAGTGAGGCGGATCCTAACCTATACCAGATTATGGTGGAGGGTAAGTTTCTTATCATTGTACTGTATGTAGATGATTTGATTCTAATAGGTGATGAGCTGTTGATACTTTCATGCAAGGATGATCTTGCTAAGGAGTTTGAGATGAAGGACTTGGGCCTCCTTCACTATTTCCTAGGATTGGAAATGGCAGCGCAATGGTGGACTGTTTGTTTCTCAGGGTAAGTATGCTCGGGAGATACTAGAGAAGTTCAACATGCATGGCTGCAAGCCTGTTGATACTCCTCTTCCTGGAGGTTGGAGGAAGGAGGATGCCACTTCGGGAGAAGAAGTGGATTCCACTGTTATCGACAGTTGGTGGGGTCGCTGATGTATTTGGTCAATACATGACCCGATATATGCTATGCAATTAACCAGCTTTCACAAGCTATGGTTAAGCCTACCAAGCTCTTCTGGAAGGCAAGCAAGCATGTATTATGTTATTTGAGAGGCACATTGGGATATGGATTGTGGTACAGACAGGAGGATGAGGTGAAGCTATGTGGCTTCACAGATGCAGATTGGACAGGGAGCCCAACAGACAGAAAGAGCACATCAGGAGGGGTCTTCAGTATTGGATCGACAGTAGTTTCTTGGTACAGCAGGAAGAAGAGATCGTGGCACTCAGTTCAGTAGAGGCCGAGTATATGGTAGCAAGTTTGGCTGCATGTGAGGCTATATGGATGAGGAAGATTCTGGTTGGTTTGTTCGGTTCTCATTTAGAGCCTACTATGATCTACTGTGATAACCAGAGTTGCATTAAACTCTCGGCTAATCCTGTATTTCATGATAGATCTAAACACATTGACATCAGGTACCATCATATCAGAGATTGTGTGCAGCGGAGGATCATGTTACTTTCATACATTCCAACAGAGGATTAGGATGCTGATATTCTGACAAAGGCTCTCACCGGGAGCAAATTCGAATACCACCGAGGCAAGATAGGGGTTGCTAATAATCCATATCTTGTCGAGAGGGAGTGTTGAGATTGCAACAAGATGATGGAGCTTAGTGAAAAGAGTCACCTTCACTAAGTGGGCTAGGAATGATCACAGCAGGAGTGATCATAGCAGGGATGATCACAGCAGGAGTGATCATAGTAGGAGTGATCAAAGTCTATTTTTAGACTGGCTGTCAAAAATAGAAAAGTCAAATATTATTGTCTTATAATAATATTTAGACTAAATCTTATTCTCTTGGAGCACTTCAGTTTGAGCTACAGAGGTGGCACATGCAGCTGTCAGAAGGAAATACGCTTTTCTTATGAGTCAGTTGAGTTTTTTGCATGCATGACTTCAGTTAGAACTCAATCAGTTGAGTTTGGTGGAGTTGATTGTGGAGTTGATGGAGTTGTGTTCAGTTTGACTTGGTTAAACTAGTTGTAATTAGTCTAACTGCAAATAGACTAATGATGAGTTGTTAAACTAATTATTAACTCATAATGCAACTAAAGGATACATCAGTTAACTCAGTTGCATGTCAGTGCA
>APFE031690156.1:267771-289828 GCA_000404065.3 Pinus taeda
TCAGAGTGTAAAGTGTGTCTTTGGGTCGTAGAGTAGGAGAAGGCTCTACAGCTGAGTGTGCAAAGGCCTAGTAGTCTGCAGTTGAGTGCGTAGGGCAAGTCGAGTCTGTAACCGTTGGAAGAATTAATAAAGAGAATTTTACCATATTTCTGTGTATCTTTTCCTATTTTAATATATGATTGGGTATAAATTGCGAGTGTAGTGTTTATTTTCTACGCAAACTCATATGAATGTGTTGTATAAATAAATATAATGTAAGACATCCATTTACACGAAGAAAACCGACTTCCATAGGAAGATAAGTAAGATCTCAGGTGCAACTTAGGGGAATAGTGCAGAGTGATACTCTAGCAGCATGGAAGCCCCACAACCCCTGGCTAGGGTTGCACGAAGACAAGTATATCAGGACACGAAGGCCTGGGAAGTGTGCAAAGAAACCTATGTGAAGGGACTAACAGTTGGACCAGTTCAACCTCTCATACATCTCAAGGGTGTGGAAACCTGGTTCCAGCACCCCTCCATACTACCTCGGGTGAGACCTCAGTTTGTGCTTGATAGACTGTTGCCGAAAGGGCCAATAGTATAGGGATTTGTTTGGCTAATTAACTCAGAACCTGGGTCAGGCCCTAACAAGCCAACAAATGGTTCTGTTGTCGGGACTAGGATTTGCATATAGATGTCTGATGTCGTATCACTGGAATCTGACAAAGAAAGGAATTGAAGATTGGTTGGACAGAAAGATTCACGAGTTCGCGACATTGGAAAATAGGAATCTGTGACTATCAAATGAAGAGTGGTTAGATTGCTACTTATATATAGAGATCCACGAAATTTTCTTTGCATATTTCCCCACTAAGTTATATGAGTGGATTGCGAAGCTGGCAGAGAGCCAAGGAAGGTGTAAGCTCGATAGACCTATTGCATGGACTCCAGAATTGGTGCGTAGATTGGAAGCATCGAAGGATAAGATCGCATGCATTGTTGATCATTGACTCGATTGAATCATAAGAGGATTGATCACCGAGTTCACGGTAGATACTTCAGTTAGCTATAGCAAGGCAGAATAGCGCTTCCTCAAAGGGCCACAAGGTAAGTATGTTAAATCTTTGAACACTTGGATTAAAATGCTATTTTGTCAAAAATGGTTTGATGTTTGGGGCTACGTGAAGTGGGAGAATCTACAGAAAATAAGGTAGTACAGAACTAGAAACAAGCCCCTTGATTTCACCTCTGTGAGGGGGTGAAGAAGAGCTCGCAAATGTCTCACCAAGAAGTGCGATCAACTTGATAAGTTAGAGAATTTTGTGCATACCACCCCCACCCACACCACCATGAGTTTCACTGTCTTCACCCCCATCTTCGCCCATACCACCTCCACCACCACCGTGAAGCAATATGGCGAGTGCGATAAAGTTACCAGTGTTCAAGGGAGTAGGGAATGAAGATCCAGACTAGTTTTGGTTCGTGATAAAAGCTATATGGGAAGTGCAGGGAGTCATATATGACAATATAAAGAAGGCAACATTGGTCAGCGCTCTACAGGATCGCGCGCTAACCTGGTACATTAAGCATTCCAATGACAATCCGAATGTGGGGATCGCAGATATCCAAGCTGCGCTAAACAAAGAATTTAGCACGCCAAAATCAGGTGTGCAGTCAATCATTAGGTTTAAGGAAATCACAATGCTGCCAAGTGAGACCCCTTCAGAGTTGGATCAGAGACTAAAGTGCACAATTCACGAAGCTAACATGACATTGATATATGGACAACACCGCGAATGGTTTGTAGCATCATTAACACCACATATAAGGAACCACTATCACAAAAGAGGCTAACAACTTAGGCCGAGGCCCTGGAGTTCGCGATGAGATTGCACAAGACCCCAATACAAGATCCCAACCTCGGATTTCAGCAAATTCATGTGTAGTTGAAAAACTGCCTTATGATGTAGAGTTTGAAACAAGATAGGAAAGTTCACCTAGAAGTGCACAATGAGGTATGGTGCATAAAGTGCAAGGGTCAGGGACATGACAAGGAACACTACCTGGTGTCCATGAATTACCTCGTGGGAGGGAGACCAATGCCATTGAGACCAAAGCCACAAGCAAGACGGAGCGCGGCGCTTGCATTATGGTGCATGATTTGTCAAATAGGAGGAAAGCATGCTAAAAGTACACACATAATTCATAACAGATGTTCTATAATTTATGTCTATTAGTGGGACATTATGAGAGCACCTGTAGGAGTTATGAGCTGATGATGGATGGGACTCCTACCTACAGAGTTCAAGCTAAAACATGGCCCCTTGACTAGAACACAGGAATGGCGTGAACCAGATTTCAGGGGCATAGACGAGGCTGAGGTGGAGGAGGACCGAGAAGAGGTCACGGCCAACTGATATGTTACAATTGTAGAGGGCCAAGACATTATGCCTGTGATTGTACGAATCCAATGCGACCATTATGCTTGTATTGTACATTTTCTGATCATGAGATGGAGGATTGTCGCACCCTGATATTGAGGTTGCGCAATAAAGAAGCACTCCAACCTCCCTCGAACCAGAACCTGCAAATGATGAGGTCTAAGTCGCGCAAGGAAGACCCTAATGTAAATATTGTGCTCCGAAGTGGAAATATGACAGGGGATGACAAAGGCAAGTAGCCCAAAGAAAGTAATTAGGTTCGCAAGGCTCCAATGAAAGAACCAGAGTTTGATTTGGAGCGCGCTAAGGAAACCTTCATGGAAGCCAAGAGGAGCTTCGCTGATGCTTCCACTTCAGGGAGTAAAGATAGATCAGAGCCGAAAATGGATCGATCAGTGCTCACCACGTTCCTGGAAATGTGCATGAAGCTGCTGCGCAACAACAAGGCTATAAAGGGGTTGTAGGAACTCATAAATAGATACACTGGGACCGCACTAGGAGAACTGTGCGTAGCCCAGAAGCTCAGAAAGCACACAAAGCGAATGGGAAGGGAGATGAGATTGACCATGTAGATTGGAGAATATGAGATGGACCAAGTGATTCTGGATCTAGGATTGGATGCGAGCATTCTGTCGAAGTAGACATGGGAGCGCATGGGAAGGCCTACACTGGAATGGTCTCCTGTCCAACTATGCATGTCTCCTATCCAACTATGAATGGCGAACTAGCAAAAGATCCTACCCATGGGGAGATTGCAGGTTATCATAGTAGATATCGAAGGAGCAAGCGTGCTAGAAGATTTCAAAGAGATAGAGATTTTTTATGACAACAATCCCTACCCCCCGCTATTAGGAATAGATTGGGACACTGACATGAATGGGGTAATAAATATGAAGAAGCGCAAGATGATTTTTGAGAAAAAGTCTATGTGCGTGGTTGTACCTTTGGACCCTACAGAAGGATCGTGCTACACGGAGCCAGTGTGCAACTATGACATTGATGATGACTTGGACTACATCTACAAGATAACCATGTGAGAGAAAGACTGGGTGAATCCGACCGTGGATGGACGGATCTCATGGGAGTGCGAAAGCTCCTACACATCGGATTCAGACAAGGAAATAGAATGATGGCAAAACTGGTTACAATAGGTAACCACACTGAACTGTAACATGATGACAAGATCATTGCGCTGTGTATCGAAAAAGGTAAGGGATCTGCCTACGTATGATGGGTTAAGTGAGGTGGATGAATTCCTTAGTAGATTTGAAAGAGAAGTTCCGGAACAACAACATTTTGAAGCTTTGAAATGGGTACTGCGTGCTACGTCCGCGAGGTGGGGTACGCACCAAAGAAGCTTTGAGGACTGGCACGAATGAAGGAGGATGATGTGCATGTAATTTGGAAAACCTCAGATGTGATTAATAGACACGATTGTAGGGCGAAATGGTCCACACGCCCACCTATCCAGATGGATGCAGGCATATGGTGCAAAACCTGCGCGGATGGACACAATCTTTGCGTTAGGAGACAAGGTGAGTAAGCAGGTGAGGGCAAGGCAATGTCATGAACGAACCCTCCGGTTGGAACCACGAAGTATGGAAAAACCAAGTGTGTAGAAGTTTATCCATGCAGAAGCCTTTAACAAATTATGCGAAGCACTGAACAAGGTCCACAATGCAAATCAGACTGACTGGGACCTGCGTGTATCAGCGGTTCTATGGGCTTATAGGACCACGTGCAAGAACCTGATGACATAGGCACCATCAAAGCTGGATTATGAAGCAAACACTGTAAGCCCATAGAGCATGAAATTCCTATTCCACGCATAGCAGCACCGGTAGATACGACGGTTCGTGGAACCTTGGAAGAAGAAATCGGCAATTTTAGGCTCCAAGAACTTGAGAAAGAAAGGGTGTGATTAAGGAAGAAATGCACTTTGGTAGAAGCAGAAGTCTAAAAGCTGGAGGACGAGATAAAGGAATATTTTCTCGATAAGAAGAATAGGGTGATAAAACAGTGTGTGCATGATCACACTGACAATTTTGATGACTATCGTCATGAATTGATCAGTCTGATGCCTTGGCTTTGACCGCACATTACTAATTGAATCAACCAGGGTGGTGCACTGCAGATGATAAAGTGTGTGACACCGCCAGTAAAAATTAAAGGTGGGTATTTTCTAGGAAAAGTGATGGATGACTGGATGAAACCCTATACAGGTGTTGTGGCCACCTGCATAGCCCAGGCAAGTACAGTCTTAGCGCTCCAGGTAGTTGAAAGGAGGCACAAGAATATAAACTACTCTGCTCGAGAGCTACACAATTTTGGAGCTACGCGCAGAAGGAAAGAGTCACAAGGTCCGTGACCACGCAAGGGAGGCTACACTTCCACACGAGTTGGCCCAAAAGTGACCGTTGGAGTCACTATTCATGATGGGATGCTTGACTTGATACCAAATGGAGTGGGCGGCATGCATTAAGACGCAATTTATGGGCAAGATTTGGGAAAATCTGTTGCCAAGGGAGCATTAATGAATCGGATTTGGGGGGAACAGTCGAATTCAAATTCAAAAGGTGTTATAAATTTCAAAGGGTTGCCCAGCAAACAACACTTGGTCATTTGCGAATTGAGTAGTTGTATACCCCACGTAGCCTAAGCAGGACCCTGTTTGACCTGTGCTGAACATTCAATGAGCCCTTGAGTATGAAAGTGATAGATTTCTAGTCGGACACGATGGAAACATATGAGAAAGTTAAGGAAATCACAGAGATGACCACCAAAGAGGACGCGCAGGCCCTAACTGTGGGAGATGCCCTTGAAGGCGCCGAGATTGTGGCAGAAATCCCTAAATCACCGCACATGCTAAGACCAAAGAAAGACAAACAGGTGATGGTTCTCATATGTGTGTCCCCACGAAACCTGCTGTGCACCAGGATGACAATGGAGGAGAAGGTGAAAGTCGTTAACATAGAAACCGACGAGGAGGAGGAAGACCTAGAGGACCTTATCATCGAAGAAGACGAGGACGAAGGCATGGAGGAGGAAACTAAGCCTGCGCACCCTCCAACAAAGCTGCCCTCCTATATCCCCCCACGGAAGGGGAATGCTAAAGTGCCCAAGGATCTTGACAAGAGCAAGGGCTCTCTCTAGACCCCGCTCCTCCCATAAAACATCATTTTTTAGGGCACGCACCTAGGAAGGGTGCCTAGCTTAAAATTTGAAGATTGGGATCTCGCTTACCACGAGAAGTTCCCTCACCTAGAGACCGCGGAGCTCATGAAGCCTAAGCAGAACATGAAGGTAGGGGTTACCAAATTAGAGCCACGTAAGTGGTTGCGCAGAGTGGAAAAGGCAGGGCTACTTAACCTACTCTAGGTGCCGCATTTCCACTGCACCCCAATAACAACTTTCGTCATCAGGAAATTGTTCTGCCTGGTGCATGGTGGGTGTTTGTGGCTAGAGGAGCCCATCCCCATCATGGACCACTTGATTCACTGCATTACTCGGCTTCCATGTAAGGGAGAGGACCCTGCAGCTAGCTTGGAGGGGAAAAGCAGTGAACTAGCCATCGCGGAGGCCATGAAGAAGAAGTATAAATCGGAAAAGAAGAAGAGGGGCTACACCATGTCCAGCATCAATGACAAAGTAGTAAGAGTGGTGACCCAAATTCTGACAAGTAAGGTTATGCGCAAGTGCTGCACAGACGAGATACCCGCACCAGTGGTAGCCCTTGCTGAGCAGTGTGCAGAGTGGGTCCGATTTCACTGGTCTGAGTTCCTCTAAAAGGAATTCTTGGAGAATTTCCATGAGGCTTAGGAACAAGGAAAAATGTTCCACTATGCATGGATTCTGTTGTCCATAGTGCTCGTGGCAGGGGAATCACCGGAGGACAGTCAGTTCCCCACAATTGACAGGGATTTGCCGAAGGTCGCGAAGTACACTTCACTCTAGGTCACAAAGGATGTAAACTAGATCTACGACAATAAGATATTCTAGGTGTTCATGGAGATGAACCTCAAAATGGATATCAACTGCAAGCCGCAGTTATCACCCACTATCTACAATAGCCTGCAAAGTTTTTCAGAGTTTAAAGCGAACATCCACAGCATATACATCAGAGCACACAAGGACCCAACCAAGCAATGGACAGAGCTACCCTTTGTAGCCATGAACGATGTAATCTTTAATATATTGGAGACATGGCCGCCAGAGTGGCGCGCTCCAGAAATCATGACAATGGAGAAGTCTGCACGGCAATGGAAGAAAGAGGAGGACAAACTGCGCATGGCACAGTTGGAAGAGAAGAGAAGGAAGGAGGCAGCGGCCATAGAAGCGCAGGAGGTGTGGGACGCTACACAAATAGTAGCTGAACAAAACAAGGCCGCAACAATAGAAGTAGCAGTAGCCCAGGAGGTAGCCACGAAGGTGCATGAGGGCCAAAAGTCACCTTCACATGGGCAGGAAGTAGAGGAAGAGGAATGAGGTGCAGACCCACAAACCGCGTCACAGAGCTGAAGTGCCAACACCTGATCGAGTGTATGGGGCCACACAAGAAGGTCAAGGCATCGAATTTGTCTATTAACCCATTCACCCTTACCAAGGGTTATCTGCACGACATTGGCGAGACAGTGCGCGATGTCACCTCCGAGGCCCTCCAGAATTTTGTGCAAGAGAACCAGATTGTGTTGGGGGTCCTCAGACCACAGCTGCAGGAGTTGCAGGTGTGCACTCCTCAGATTGGTACCCTTTCGACCAGCCTCGCAGTAGGGGCAACTACAGCAGAAAAAATGTTGCGCGCTCAGGTGACAAATACCATAGTGCTGCTGGAAGGGGTACTGGTGACAACAAACGAGGATGACAGGCCTACAATTAGCACACTGAAGGGTATCAGAATGAACATGACTACACTCCCATGGGAGACATTATACATTCTGCAAGATGGGATTATTGCAAAATTGCGGGCTAGGGAGAGCCGTGCACTGCAAGTACTAAGCAAGTAGAAGATCAACATGGAACAGTTGAACTTGCAGTACGACGAAGTTGTGTCACAGAATCGACAAATAGTACAGGTACAGGATGAAGCTTGTCAAAGCATCCCTGAGATAGCCATCCTAGCAGACACACCAACAGAGGCATGCATCCATAGGCTAGCAGTAGGGGTGCATGAGGCGCCAAAGGAAATGACAAAGGTTCAGCTGGAGCTAAACCTTCAGATCGTAGAGTTGTAGTTGAAGGCACAACAACCCACTCCTCTGGAGGTAAGAGAACAACATGCTAGCCCTATTACAGTGGGACTGAATGAGATTGACAATGCAGTGAGAGACTGCACCAGAATGTTGGAGGAGTCATTTGAGGTCCTCACAAACCTGCAGGAGGACCCCAACATCTAGTGCTTAGAAATAGAGGTGTGAGAACTCCAGCAGCAGTATGACAACGTCAAAGGAACTGTGTAGATAGTGGCACTCACTCGGAGGCTCACGTGAATGCAACAGGAAAAAGCGTTGAAAGAGCAGGTGGATGCAACATGGCACAAAGAAGCAGTCTTGAAGGTGCGCGTTCGGCCTTGGATCGATGAGGCCTTCACCATCATAGTAGTAATTGAAGGCAATCTCGCACAAATGTAGGGGACACAAGCACAGATGCAGGGAAGTAGTTCTGACACTGCGGTCTCGGAACAATACATACAGGAGATCTAGTAGGCAGCTGCTAAGTGCGTTGTCGACCTTCCAGTAGTTCGGACAGAGTTGGAGGGACTACATGCAAAGATCTCTGTGCTGGCAGAGTGACTGAAGGGCGAGTCATGATGTTTGTGTTGGGGGCCTATTGGGCATGGAATCCCCCCAAGGCATGTTTTTGGGCTTAAAGCCCATGTTTTGACCAAGTCCTTTGTAAAAGCTCCACGAAATTGTGGGCACCGAGCACGAAGTCATAATAGCGTCATAGGGTTGTCTGCCCTTGTTTTTGTAAAGCAATGTTGACTTGATAGACCTACCCATGGTCTGCGGACCATGGGATTGTATAAATAGAGTGAGGCTTTAAGTGTAGAAGAAAAGCAGATAGCTAATAGAATGGGAGCATGATGAGTCTAAGAGATTGAGTCGAAGTGTAAAGTGTGTCTTTGGGTCATAGAGTAGGAGAAGGCTCTACAGCTGAGTGCGCAGAGGCCTAGTGGTCTGCAGCTGAGTGCGCGGACCCTTGCAACTGAGTGCATAGGGCAGGTCGAGTCTATAACCATTGGAAGAATTAATAAATAGGAGTTTACCATATTTCTATGTATCTTTTCCTATTTTAATATATGATTGGGTATAAATTGCAAGTGTATTATTTATTTGATGTGCAAACTCATATGAATGTGTTGTATAAATAAATATAACGTAAGACATCCATTTACGCGAAGATAATTAACTGGCATAGGAAGATAAGTAAGATCTTAGGTGCGACTTAGAGGAATAGCGCAGAGTGCTACTCCAGCAACACAGAAGCCCCACAATCCCTGGCTAGGGTTGTGCGAAGGCAAGTATATCAGGGTGCGAAGGCCTGGGAAGTGCGCGAAGCAACCTGTGCGAAGGGACTAATAGTTGGACCAATTCAACCTCTCAGACATCTCAAGGGTGTGGAAACATGGTTCCAACACCCCCCCCATACTACTTCGAGTGAGATATCAGTCTGTTCTCCACGGATTGTTGCTTTCATCAATCAATGGACCTCCTTGAGCTTGCAACCTTGTTTTGCCTCCTTGTTGTCAACAACCCTCCTCTTGCATTCGTTTCATTTGGTATGCTATCTTCATCTATTGTTCATGATGTTGCTTGCTATGATGCTGCTGCCATCATATCTTGATGTCCTTTTCTATGAACAACTTGATGTCTTTGTGGGTAGGCAAGTCCATGGACACTTGATCGTATGCATCCCCAAGTGTGCTTTGAACGATGTCTTCGTCTCTGCTCTCATGGAAACCATTGTACCTATATTTCTAAGAGGAAAATGAACACCTAGGATACCTAGAGACATGGAAACAATCATGGCAAGAAATCTGTCAGCTAAAAACCAAAATGAACATGAGAACTGACTTACAACATACCTAGGTGCATGATCATGAAGGTTGCAAAATTTTGTCCAGGAGATCGGGAGACCAACTACCAAGACTACACAAGGCATAGTCTGGGCTATTGGGAGACCGGCTGACTACTGGAACTATGCAATGCATAGTCCAATCTGGCTACTGATTGCTAGGATTGCACAATGCAAAATTCTAGTTGGGAAGGACTACTGGCCTAGGGATAGATTTGTGCAATTTCTTGGGCCAAGCAGCCACTGTCCTCTAGAAATGCACAAAACAGTCCTGGAGGCCAGTGTTGGTTAGGAATGCACAAATTTGGAGAGGAAGATGAGCCTTCCTTCCCCAGACTACGCAATGCAGCCTTGGTGAAGGAAGAGTCTGGGCCAAGGTTGGCTTGACTCACTGACGGGCAACTGAAAACAACTAAGACAGTAAATGTACGGTGACACTAAGTGATAGCATAAGTGATCAACAGTGCATGTGAAACATGAATGAATGATTCAACAAACATATCAACATGCAGGTGGGTGATGCAGTTTGCCGGTTGGGTGAACGTCCGTGAAAAATAGTTTCATGCATGCGACAACAGTGAGATAGCGACAAAAACTAAAACAGAGGTAGGACAAGCTAGTATACATGTAAACAACATCAAGTCTTCAAAGAAATCATGCAAACATTACTCCGACAAGAGAAAACACAAAATGCAACAGAAATGCAGCACAAGTCATGGAAAGCGTGCTTACCCTAAAACATCTGAGTTGAATGTGCCGACTGCTCCTAGATGTGATGCGGAATATCAGATCTGCAAGGTTGATGTGAGGAATGAGCTCTACAACGTCTGGTTGATGAGTTTTGATAACATCGAGGTTGTGACACGCATTCCACAAATATAGGGGAAGTGACACTTAGTGGGAGGTTTTTGAATTGATCCTTTCATGTAACCTCCAACTACTAAACGCAGATCGTTGAAACAAGGGATACCTTTGCATGATGCCTTGGGAGAAGCAACCCATGCATGCAAGAGGTTGTTCGACTGTTTGAATGAAATGCGCATTTCTGGATGGGATTTGGATTGACCACCCAAGATATTTGCATAATTTATGGGTAGAGAAGTTGATTGCTGCCCATTTTTGCACAAATTCTGAGCTGAGCAGCCCTCCTGGGGAAAATTGTGCAATTCCTACTGGGAGTGTTGACTGGAAGGATTGCACAATCATGTAGCCCAGCAGGCTGCCAGACAGGATTGTGCAATTTCTGGAGGGAATGTTGGTTACCCTCCATAAATGCACAATTTTCTTGGGGAAGCTGCTCATCCTATTGCTGGACCAAGTTCGGGTGAACAACCAATGAGGGGAATGGATCAAGCTGTGATCAACAGGCTGCCTTTGTCCAAGAAAGACGCTAAAGCTTGTGAACTTGATGAAGCAAGGCAAGCTATTGTGAAGGTTGGAAGGGAGGATCCAAAACAAAGCTAAGAAAAATTTTGGAGGGTGGTTGTAGCCGCTACAACATATCCCTATTGCTAGGATCGAGCCCACTCCTGGTCGAGGAGCTTCTTGCCTCACAACCACTCTCCACCAAGATTGAACCATTTGAGGCCTCATTTCTGATAAATTTTCCAGTTGTCCCAGAACTAGTCATTATCCCTCCCACTCCTCAGTTTTTTTAAACCACACAGCCTACAAGCTCCCCCCAAGGCTACTCCAAAAAATCTATTGCTAGCAGGAAACCCCTACAAAGAAACTTCCCAGACCCATCCATAATGAAACCTGAGAACCTTCAGCACTAGTCCTCTACACAGTTGTTCTAGTTTATCCAATAGTTAGCATGGAGGGATGAAAAGATCCACAAAAACCTTGTTACCAGGAATGAACAGTAGAACCAACAACTTTTCACTATCACAGTGGAATGAGATCACTCCAGCATACCAATCAAGAGCTGCAATCACAGGTCGAGCATGTGACATCAAAACTATGAGCCCTTTGGCCAACTGCATTTGATTTAGTAGTTGAAGCCCACAAGGATTTTTTTGCATGCACACTGGTCCACTGTTGTGACCATATTCAGGCAGCATGCATGGTCCTTGTGGCTATCAACAAGGAGCTGGAGAAGAGTTTAGATGTTATGATATCAGCGTTTTGCGATCCGTCTACTAGCTACATCGTGGAGATCAATTAGAAACTCAACACTGCCACCGCACTGAATCTTCACTCGCTGATGCCTTGGTGGACAAATAGTTGCTTATGGAGAAAGTCCACAATTGGTCAAGCAACTTGGCCTTGAAAAACCAGCTAGTATATCCACTTCACCAACAACTCCAAGAATTCCTCGTCGACAGCAAGAAATATAGGGACAAGGGCCTGCTAAAGCAGATTGATGAAGAGATTTCCTCCCTCGAGGCCAGGGTGCAACAAATTGAGGAGGAGTCAGCCAAGACTAAGAAGAAAATTTGTGATCTTAGGCCACCGGTCCATAGGCACGTTATTGGTCTATGGGAAGTATGTAGATGAGGTAGAAGAATAGTGGAGCACCCTGTAGAACATCCGTGCTGATCAACCAAACTCCACCACAACAGCCAAATTTTTTCGAAAGGTCAAAACCATCACAGGCACCTAGAAGACTGCATTGGATGAGTATAATCACTTTTTCTAGACGACAATTGTCGTAGTACCTGAGTTGGGGCCTTCATTTGAAAAAGAATGCCAAAGTATAGTAGAAGCAACATATAACGAAGCAAGACCAACACAACCAGAGGTAGAAGCAGCAACCCGCAAGAAGAAGTTCCAAAAAAAAAAAAGCAATAATGATAGAGGCACCACCAGGAACAAAAACAAAGCCGATAACAATTGAGATAGATTGACTCAGGGATGAGTCAAAGAACCGTGGTCGGGGCCTGTTGGGGCCTTCGTTTTTAATTTTTGGTTTTTGCGGGATGGAAGGCCAAGAACAGGTGTTAGGGACAATGGTTGGGGTTGCGGAACTAATGGGCATGAGCTAAGAGTGAACATGAGTAGCCGAGCAAGGGAAAATAGAAGAAGAAATGGCAGTGGGAATGCTAAGCAAAGGACAAAAGGTAGGAGATAGCATGACGAATGGGTTGGCAGTGAAGCAAGAGATTGAGGACAGGATCCAGAGAGTTGAATCAATTGTAGAAAGAGAAGAATTGTCCTTTGCTCTAGCTATGACCATTTTTATTAGTTGTTCTCTTTGTGTATTTGATGAACAGGCTTCGAGCCTTTTGTAAAATGTTATGTACTCTATTATATTTCAGTTAATGAAAGAAGAAGTTTGGGATCCATATTGTATTGTTGTGTTTATTCTGGGTTATTTAAAATTTTAAATGAATTATCATTAGCCAGGTAATTTCCTGTGATGATATGAGTAGAATAATATGCTTGGATAGTACAAAGGGTTGAGTGTTATGAACTATTGATGTATGTTATTTGAAACTTCCTTGATACCTCCTTCAGCCCCATCTAACTTTGGTCGTGACATGCCTTGGGTGAGACTCCTTGCCCCTCTGGGTAAGGTGAAAATGTCGGCGTTGTCCTAGACTACAATGGAGCCTTGTTGGCCCCTTGTGCCTAAACCCAAGGTCTCTTCCCTGTTGTCATTTTCATGCCAACACCATTCCCCACCTATCCTATCCTATACCATCTCTTCCCACCCCATACAGGGAACACATATCACTTAGTAATTCGATCATAGTCATTTTTCAAAACTAAATTGAGAAAACCTTCCCCAGTTAAAAAGAGTGGTGTAGATGATTGTTTGCATCCTTTGTTGGCAAGTCTATTTGCCACTTTGTTTATTGGGTGTCTTATATTTGAAGTAATGAGCAACAATGATGGGTGCATATCTGCTACTATATAAAGGTTAGCTTCCATCCTCAATCCTCTAATTGATTGAAACGTTGTTGGGAGATAAATTGTGAAGGAGTTTTCCAAGCATCTTGATGATTAGTTGAGAGCCACCTTCCACTATTAGTGTAGAAAAATTGAAAACTAAGGCTAACTGTAGACCAATCTCAAAAGCGAATGAATTATTGCTATTGTGACCAAGAGAACCTATGAAGAAATGGAGGATTCAACTTAGGTGGTATTTGAAAACTCCACCATAACTTGTGGGTCCTGGGTTGCCTTTGGAGGCTACATTGAAGTTAAGCTTGATGTAATCCAATGGTAGTTGGTCCCAAGAGGTCAGAATGATAGGGGTTGCTTTGTAGCTCTAATCAGAGGGGAAAATGGAATTGGGAAGAGAGCCCAATTTCTATTAAGGATGATTGATTCATTTCTCTAAGATTTCATATCCGGATTCAGCCAAGGGTAAAGGAGGAATCTTTCATGAAGATTTTTCTTGATTTTTGTCCAAATAATTGTCTAAGCCTAACTTTTGGTATCGAAAAAATGTTGATTTCTTTCCATCCAAAGATCCTAGAGTATGAATCCCATTAGTAGATTCCAAATTTTATTGATAATGTGGTTTGTGAAGACGTTTCTTGTCCATGTGTTGATCTAAATGACACATGATAGTAGTTTCTTGTGACCAAAGGTGGCTTGCATATGGGAAATATTAAGCACCATAAAGTAAGCCAATGATTGACTTATTAGCTTTGCATCTTGTCCATTGGCTAAGAATAAAGTAATATCCAATGGACAAAATGAAAATAGATTGTGTCAATCACTGATTTAGTGCATGGTGCTTAATATTTTCCGTTTGCATATAGAGATAGATTGAATAAATGATGTGCATACTCACTAAACACCTAACACATAACAAAATAAGGAGGGTTCATGAAAGCCTCCCTTAATAGTTTATCCCGGGTTAAGGTTTTCCCATTAAGCCATAGGAAATTGGAAACATTTAGCCCAATATTCTTTGTGTAGATGATAGGCCATATGTTTATATTTGGGTGATTAGCATGATTTTCTTCTAGAAAATAGCCTTCTTTGACAATGAATGAGACTCATGATTTGTATCCTCATTGTAGGATGTTTGGGCCATTTATAGATGGAATGAGGCTTTGCTAAAGATTCTTCTAGAAGGTCACTCATTCATCTTCTCATGGCTTAAGCTTCCAAGTTTCTTTTGGTAACTAGTATCTCCATTTACTATATTTAATGTTGGCATGTCAATAGTTTGTGACTAATTTCCCTATGTTGACTTTCATGGAGTCCCTTAATTCCCCTCTCCTAGCTTTAGTTCCTATCTTTAAAAATTGTTGCCATGAATCCTCCCAAAAAAGGGCTTCTTTTTCATTCTTGAATTTCCAATAACAATGTTGTATAAAAGTTGATGCCTTTTCTAGTAAGATTCCATATGGAGGACTCTAATTATGTGGACTACATACACACCAATTATTGGGAGTTAGCCCCATTTCCATATTTCCGATTGCAAATTTCTCTCCATAAATCTTGTCCACCTTAAATCCATCACCACCAAAATTTGTCTCTAAGGATTGTACTGAGTGTCTTGGGATCCTTTAGTCCTTATCCTCCTTTTAGGTTAGGGAGACACAACTTGTCCCAAGCCAACAAAGACCACTTTTTTCTCCTAGTCGCAACCCCATAAGAAGGTTGTTTGGGGATTGCATATAGAACAAATAACACTTTTTGGTCACACTAAGGCTAAGAAAAGGTAGGAAGCGACTAGAGAAAAAACTTGAGGAACACTAGATAAACTGTTATGTTGAGAGAATGAAAGGTCCAACATGTAGCAACCCTTTTTGTGTTGCACCCTATATTTGTAAAAATCACTATGTGAATCTTTGGACATATGTAAATTTATGTGAACATATGTTGGTGGTTGGCTGAAGGGAGGGACATATGGATCCAATGATTTGAGGGGGTTTTTTGTGGTGTTTCATGAGAAAACCCATACCAATTGCATTTAAATCCCCTTAACATCACCCTAACCATAGACTAGACTATGCTCCCAAGCTTTGAAATTTTGGAGTGAGCAACAACAATGGAGGACAACACCCATCCCTATTCCCATCACTGTCCTTGTACTCCTCGTTCCTTGATCCTGGAGGACCTCTACAGTAAACCATGCATGCTTTGCCTTCATGAAGAAACTCCCATTATGTCCCTCTTCATGAGCAAATCATTCCCCTTTTGCACCATTTCCCCTGAAACTTCTGTTTTTCCCAGTTTACAAGGTCGGTGCTAATTACTTTTGTCTCCCCCACGCCGATGTGTAGAGATTAGCCCTATTCCCCGCATCGCTTGGTGTGACTGAGCTATGTTCCAGTCGCATCAGTCCTCTTATGGAAATATTTTTAAATTAGAGCCGAAGCTTCCAGCTCTAGAAGCTCCATAACGAAAGTCCAGTAAATGGTTTGGCTGGATGGGGTCAAGGATGAAAGTTTGGGCTCCTTTCCCCTATAATGATGGAAGTACCTCAAGGGATAATTCCTTCGCCCATGATAAGAGGATCCATCTCCCATCCATATTTCCTATATAAACCTCCCTTCTTCCCAAGCACAAGCTACTTAGAGTGTTGGCTGAGTGTGATTATACTATTTTGATTAAACAAGCAAGCTATTACTAGTTGTAGCCATCTAGTTGTGTGAGGGAGAAGTGTGTTTGGTTTGGAGTGAAGCCTAAAGGGAAGATCCTTTAAACTATTGTTGTTTGAAGCCATCATGGACTGCTAGAAGAAGTGTGTGGGACCCTGGTCTTGTTAGAGGAAGACTGTGATGTCAAGATGAATGGTTGTAATCTCTCTTTGATATTAATATATGCAACTATCGATTGATTTCCTACATGTTTTGTAATATTACATATTCATGTCTTAATGCTTCTTGACTTAGTAAGTAGGTTGAATTGCAATTTTTCTATTATTATGTTTGTGTGTTGTTGTTGTTTACTTGTTTCAAGAATTTCAAGAAGGAAGCGAGAGATTGCTGGAGCGAGCAAGTGAGGACATCATCAAGCAAGATAAGCGACCAAGAGGTAGGCCCTCTTGATTGATTCTAACCTAAGGAAATCTTCCATAGAATGTATCTATTGTGGCTAGACCCATTATCGAGCTAGAGGAATTTGTTCGTGTCCGCACTTATAATTTTACTTCACCACAAATTGGTGACTCCGTTGGGGAGATCCCATCTTTTATTTGTTTTGGATTTCATGATTTCGTGAGAACTTTGCTAGTTTCATGTTTTCCCTTTGGTTCTGTTTCTTTTCTTCTGCTTACTAGCCTAAGTCTAAAATTCATAGCAGTAGATTTGGTCCCTGTTTTGAATTTTTTTTTTTCTTAGTTTCCTTCACCAACGCATTTAATCCGCTGAGAGTCGCGTTGACCAACACGAATTGTGGAGTAACAGTCACGCCGACTAGCCTCTGGCGCTTGTTGTCAGTTAGGTAGTCGTGTCGATGCCTATAAATGAAGAGTAGGGATTGACCCAAATCTTGGCCAATGTGTTCTACTCTTGTGTTTTTGACCCTGTGAGCCTTTTTTACTATTTTCTCCCTGATTAGGCAACTACTTTTCATTTGGTTTTTGCTTGTTTGTTGGCTTGTCATCTTGCTATTTGATTGATTAAGTCATTGATTGGTCAGTGACACTAGGGAATCTAGTTAGTCACCCGTTCAACAGGGTGTGAACTCATCAAGTCCAAGTGTGGGTGTGTTTGCTCCTTGCATTTGTTTTTGGTCCTTTTACGACTTTGACCTCTTTTTCACAAGTTTGAAAAAGGTTTCATTTACTAGCCTGAACGTATTTTTCTGGCATAGATTACATTGTTGGTCTTGTGTTTGGTAAAGTTGGTGTTTCATTGATCTGAATGAACTTCTCTTTCCATGTTTTCATCTACGTGAAGAGTTCATAGTTTCAAAAAAAAAATTCATTGAAATATTGTGTGTGAAAAGTTTGTTTTGTTGTTTCATGAGAAAGTATGAAATTCTAGCTTGTTACATCATTATGATTTGCATCTCTTAAAACTAGAATTGCATTAGCATTTGAAAAAGGAATTTTTTCTTTTTTGAAAGGATTGATAGATAAGTGCTTTTCAGGAAATTAGGAATTGGAATGCATTTTTCATTATTTTATTTTTGAAAAAGTGAATTAGTGAAAGATCATTCCGTTTTCATTTGCTTGATTGTTTGAGTAGTTTCTACCCTCTCTAGTGTAGGAATTTCATCGAATTGAAAGGGTCTTGTCTCATTTAGTTGCATTTTAGGTTTTTCGAGTAGCATTGCTAAGACTTGAAAACTAAAACTTAAGTCAAGATTAACTCTAAAATGAATTTAGTTAACCTAAGGCGCATTTGACATTAACGATCATATCTAGAAGGTCAAGGTTAGAGATGTGTTCCAGCATCTTTCAACCTAGCAGCTGTGGTTAGCTTTGGCATTAAACAATGCTAGCATGAATTTGTGCTCCCCGTACTGTCAAGTATATAACGGGAGACCCAACTAGGCTGCAATCCTTTTATGCTTAGGAAGCCAAGTCGGCAACCTTGCGAATGTGATACACCGAACATAGCATTCAGGGAGATTGCCTACTCGTACTTCTTGGTTCACCAGGAGGCATTCTACAGTTCACGGTTGCCTGGTAATCTTGTTTACCTAGATCATCCAAAGTAGTCATTTGATCTTTTTGACTCATTAAACTTAAAAGATCATTCGAGCACTTGTCCTTTCGAGCTCGCTTCCAATTGAAAGTGATAGAGTCATCTTTGTTTCTTTCTCGACTCTTTAAAAATGAAAGAACATCAGTCTTTTATACATCTTAATAGTTGATTGCCCACGATCCAAAACATCTTGTTAGTCTTTTTTACCAAATCATGAGTTACCTTAAAAGAAAATTTTAAAACCTTGAATTTATTTGTTCTGTCGACTAAGACAAGGTCATCATGGCTGAACCATATGGTTCACCCAATTCCTCTTCCTCTCCTCCATCTGAAATATTTCCTAAGGATCCATTTCTTGAGTTATTAGAGTCACTTGAGGACCAAAATGTTGAACTCAGAATTGTTTTGAGTGTTCAACTTTTGTCATCTCATCCTCCGCCTACCTTTGATTCTGGGTCATCTGTTGATCTTGGCCCAAAATATCCGAATAATCCCATTCGAACTCTAGAGAACTCGCCGACCACTGACTGTTAGCTTGGACTAGTTATCTATCCTCCAAACCCTTTGTTTGACGCTGTTGAGATATCACCGCAGCGTCCTTACAATCCGTACGACTAGTCGAGTGTTCCTTTGGAGCTATCCCCCAGTACACATTCGGCATTTGTCGTCATTTGTTTTCAAACATGGAACCCGAAGGTGATGCTCCAGTCACTTCTGCAGATGAGTCTGAAGTTTCTACTCCACACATTGTTGAGGGGGAATAATTGCAACTGTAGTTTCCTCCTAAGGGTTTCCCTTATTCAAAATCTATTCCATCCAGCTTGCCACCCGACTATGTGTCTTTGGGACACTTAGTTTCAAGCACACCTAGTGCCTGATCACTCTACCATAAGTATGTTTGGGCATTAGGTGTCAGGCCTACATCAGGTCCGCTCATCATGAACATGACTTCCCAACCAGCTGTTACTTCAGTCTCGTTGCAACCCACCATCCTAAATACTCTTGTATCATCGATCCCAGTTACATGTCAGTCACAACCGGTGGTTTCAAAGATTGTCTCTTCCAGTTCTTCTGTCCCATTAGTCAGTGGCCAGATTGTGCCACCGCCTAGGGGGCAGAACCTGAATGTCTTTATGGTGTCAGATGCCACTAATGTGAGCGGCTCACAAGCTCAGATGCTTGGTATAAACCAACCCTCTTCTGGTATTATTTATAACCCTACTGACCCTACTGGATCAAGAAATGTCCAGTACCAACAGGTTCAAAATCTTGGTGGTCCATCTGGATCGAGTAATGTTCAATATCAGCAGCCCTATGGGGCTCAGGTCTAATACCAAAATCCTTACGTTCCATATGGTTCTCAAGGATTGGTTAATCAACCTTACACCCTCCAATATGGGTAGTACATCCAACCTGGTTACAACCAGATTCAGTTCGGTAATTTCTCGGGCACCGTTCAAGTACCCTTGCAATAAGGATGGCCTTTACAACAACCAGGGTGGCCTTTGTTACCGCAAGGGAAACCTTTGTTGCAACATGGGTTTTTCGTGCAACAACAAGGACAGATTATCCCGAAGCAAGGTCACCTGCAACAACCACAAGGTCAATCCTTCCAACAATTGTAGCAGGTTGTGCAGCAGCAGATGAAATATGCTCAGCATACCTCTCAATCCATACCCTCACAAGGCCCACCTCTGCAAACCCAGGGACGAATTTTGCAACCACAAGGTCAACCCTTGCAACAACAAAACCGACTAGGTCAACAACAACCCTTGCATACATATCAACAAAGTCAATCCTTGCAGGGACAAGTTCAAGGTCAAGTCCTGTAGCAGTAGGCACAGAATCCTCTTATCCCAGGTCAAAATGTTCAGAATCTTGTCAGCGAAGGGAACTAGGTACAAAACCCCTACGTCCAAGGGCAACAAGTGTATCAACCTTATTCCCAAGGACTGCAAGTCCAAAACCATCTTGTTTAGGGACAACAGGCTCAACAACCCTATGTTCCAGGTGTTATCACTCAGATTTTCCCTAAAGTTGTAAGAAGAGGGAAAGGGGTCCGAGGTAACCACAAACCAACTTTTAAGTACAAAATCTAGCCAATCTGTACTCAGAGAGGGCTCTCTCTTTAAGTTTTAGCTTTGTTTTATAAGGTATTAGGCTAGTTATGAAAGCTTGAAGGTTTTGATTGTGTTTGGTGGTGAAAGTCATTAGTAGATGGGTAGAACTGAATATTTCAGGCCATTGGGCTAAGGGAGTCAAAAGAAGATGGCTCAACTAGATTTGGTTCTTCAACAAAGGATGGCTTCACAGGGCAAGATAGCTAAAAAGAGAGCAAATAGAGACTTGAAAAGATGGAATAGACTTAAAAGGGATGAAGGGAAATTAAGAATCCTTCAACATGTTTTAAAAGGAGGGAACTTGGATGATCACCAATAAAAAGCAATTAAGAATTGTTTACTAAAAGATCAAATGATAAACTAAGAAGCATGAGCAATTAAGAATTCTTTGCCAAAGATAGTTTAGAAGAAAACATTTAGAATAAAAATGATTGAAGACAGATTGCACTGAAGCACTTTTTGAATTATTCTTTTTCATTTTAATATTCAGATATGAAACATAATTGATATAATAAACAAGAAAAAAATAACACATGAGATATACAATACTTATTTGTCCGGTGTTTGACACATGAATCCTGTGAAAAGTCCTTTGTATTAATTCTTCATCCAGACAGCCATGCAAGATTTGTCTAATAGCACTTTATTCCAAAGTAATCAGTTTTACAGAAATGTCTAAGAATCCACCCTCAATACTCTGAATGAGGGAGTATTTATACAAAAGTTTTACGATAAAATATCTCGTAACAAAGAGAGATATATTCTGGTATGACTAACTATATGTTACATGAAAGTAGAGACAGATGGTCTGGAAAATAGAAGATAAAGTAAACTGATGGCTTGTTGTCCATGTCTTTGTGGATGAGCTGGAGGCAGGCCCTATGATGAAGCATCTTGTTGTCTTCCTCGTAAATCAGTGTTGGCTATTCTGTTTTCATCTTCTTACTAATACTCTTTGACTTATTCTGATACTCTTTACCTGTTTGATCCTTGTTCACCCTTTTTTACCACCAACGACTATGGTAAATAATGAAAATTTAAATTTTTACCAAGGATAAATTACAAAATTTCTATCATATATGTCCACCATTTTTCCTATGGTATTCTGGTCCTTTGAAGTTTCCTGAGGATTTCATCAACCTCTGTGTATTTGAAGAAATTAGGCTGAATTGGAAACAAATGCCTTCGCTCATGTTCTACATAGAAAAGGTTCTCTAGACTGTCATAGAGAACTCTACCTGTAGGCAGTGCCTTTGGTGCAGATGAACTAGCTGATGAGTTGGCCTAGTTATCTGCATATTGGGCCAATTTATCAACATAGTCTATATGTCTCATCAATTTATCATTAATAACTAAAGGACTGGGGAGTCCTTTGCTCTGCAAAATGCCAAATTTCTCCATATAAACATTAATTTCTTCTTGCATGTTTTGGCATCTTCTTTCCAAATTCTGCATTAGAGATATTTTGGCCAATACTGTTGAGATTGCAACAAGATGATGGAGCTTAGTGGAAAGAGTCGCCTTCACTAAGTGGGCCCGCAGGCAAATTATGGCACAAAGTCTATTTTTAGACTATGTCTATTTTTAGACTATGTCTATTTTTAGACATATGGATCATGTCTATGAGTTGTAGGATGCTGTTTATGGATGATTGGTCAAGCTAGCAAAAATAGATGGACTTCTATTTTTAGACAACAATGGTGACACTGTCAAGTCTAATTATAGAGCAGTCAAATATTATTAGCTTATAATAATATTTAGACTATAAACTTTATCATATTCTCTTGGAGCACTTCAATTTGAACTACAGATGTGGCACATGCAGCTGTCAGAAGGAAATACGTTTTCTTTGTGGGTCAGTTGAGTTGTTGCATGC
>APFE031690164.1:0-28729 GCA_000404065.3 Pinus taeda
CCACCCACTGTTCGAAGGCGACCACGGGTGGAGGGTGTGTGTCGGCGCCCGCCCGCCGAACGTTACATGCGTTCGTTTGTAAGTTGGGTGAGGGTGATGCACAGACACGCTCACCTAAACTCGGCAAAGTCTTGTATGTTGAAACGAAGGGTGAGACCACCGTGTAGGTGTGCATGAGGTGGCGCCCGACTTGGGTATAACACTGGTGGAGCTTGGCTCTCGGTCAATTGTAAAACTCTTCACATATATAATAAAAGATTCTTATTGCATATGAGTGTGTTCCTTCTACTGTTTTATGGATGTTGATGTTGATATTATAATGTTAATAGATTCTACACATTAATTTTATCTTATGCATGAATAAATATAAATGTTAAGGTGTAGTTCATAAAGTAACTTAACGATGGAACATGTTAACTATTTAGGTGGTGTCACACCCCTACCAATTAACGAAAAAAGAATTGGGGGTGTGACAGGTGGTATCAAAGCTGATTCAAGGTTGAAGAAGCTTGATGAATACAGAGAATAGACATGTATGAAGGGAAAAGTTATGGAGAAATCATGGATGAACAGTCTGGGTTTCGTGGACTTGATAGTTCATGGCAAGACCATTCAAGCTCTGGTGGACATGGGGGCCACTCACAACTTCATGACAACACGGTTAGCAAAAGAGGTTGGACTGATGACCTTCCCAACGAATGTGGAAGTGAATACGGTGAACTCTAGAGCTAAAGTGGCGAGTTTGGCACACGAAGTGCTTGTACAGATAAAAGATTGGAAGGGTTAGTTGAACTTCACAGTGATGGATATGAACGAATTTGATATGATATTTGGGTAAGATTTCTTAAAGGGAAACAAAGAAATTGTTGTCCCCTTCTGTGATGAGGTGGTGCTAGTTGGACAGTCACAAACTTGGACTTTTCCCACTCATAAGTAAAGAAGGGAAGTCAAGGTGTAGCATGTTTCTGCACTAACTTTCGACAACGCTATGAAGGAGTCAGATATGGAGACATATGCGGTGATGTTCAAAGGAGTGGAAGGTGATGGAGTGGGGATGCCTATTCCAACCGAGATTTCTGAGGTACTGGCCAAATATGCAGATTTGATGCCTAATGAGCTGCCAAAGAAGCTTCCACCAAGGCGTGCAGTGGACCATAGCATTGAGCTTGAGCCAGGAAAGCAACCTCCAGCTAGAGCACCTTATCGATTGTCAGGACCTGAGTTGGAGGAATTGAAATGACAATTAAAGGGGTTAGCTGATGTAGGTTTCATCAGACCTTCAAGGTCCCCTTATGGAGCTCTGGTATTGTTCTAGCGGAAGAAGGATTCGAAAGAGCTACGAATGTGCTGTGATTACCGTGCATTGAACAAGCAGACGGTAAGGAACATGTATCCTTTTGCCATTGGCTGGTGATTGCTTTGACAAGCTTGCAAAAGCCCGAGTGTTTTCCAAGCTGTACATGAGGCATGGGTATTATCAGGTGCGGATAGCTGAAGGAGATGAGAAGAAGACCATGATAGTAACAAGGTATGGTAGTTTTGAATTCTTTGTTATGCCATTCAGGTTGTGTAACGCTCCTACTACGCTTTTCACTTTAATGAATGATGTCCTACGACCATACTTGGATTCGTTCATAGTAGTGTACTTGGACGATATAGTGGTGTATAGTGACAACATGGAGGATCATAAGAAGCACTTGGTGATGGTGTTTTAGGCATTGAGGGAAAATCAGTTGTACTTGAAGAAGTCTAAGTGTGTGTTCGCTCAGACCGAATTTCGTTCCTTGGACATATAGTTGGTCAAGGGTACATACGGATGGAGCCGAGTAGAGTCGAGGCGATCAAGGACTGGGTTGAACCAAAGAATGTCCATGAGATGAGGGTGTTTTTGGGCATGACCAAATACCAACAGAAGTTTGTAGAGGGGTACTCCAAGGTAAAATCATCACTGACATACCTATTGAAGAAAGACAAGAGATGGAGTTGGATGAATAAATGTCGAGAGGCATTTGATGACTTGAAGAGGAGGATGGTTACAACACCGATATTGAAGTTACCTAACTTCAAGAGACCGCTTGAGGTACGCACAGATGCTTCAGATTTTACCATAGGAGGGGTTCTTATGTAGGATGGGCATCCGGTGGCGTACGAGAGTCGGAAGTTGCAAGATAGAGAGCGAAGGTATCTAGTCCATGAGAAGGAGATGACTACAATCATTCACTATCTTTATGTGTGGAGGCATTACCTGATTAGGAAGTCATTTGTTGTCAAGAATAACAACGTTACGGCAAGTTATTTTGCATCACAACCGAAGCTTTCTGAGAAGCAAACTCGTTGGCAGGACTTCTTGGCAGAACTCGACATGACTATCGAGTATAGACCGAGAAGATACAATGCGGTAGCAGATGCCCTTAGTAGGAAGGGACAACTTGCAACATTGGAAGGAGAAGACCAAGCAACAAGGAGTAGGAGTTGAGTTCAGATGTCAGAAGAGATGCAGAATAAGCTCAAGGAAAGTGTTGAGACCGATAGTCAGGCGCAGAATATAGTGAAGCAGATAAAGGAGGGGAAGACATGAAAGTTCTTTCTCTGAGATGGATTCTTATTCTTTGGAAACCGACTCTATGTTCCAAAGTCATCTGGACTCAGGAGGCACCTTTTGAAGGATTTCCACAACTCACCATGGGTTGGCCACCTAGGGCAGCGTCGTTCTTTGGCATTGTTGGAGAGAGGATTCTTTTGGGAAAAGATGTGGGAGGATGTACATACATGCATCATTTGTCAGTGGGACAAATCAGATAATCAGAGGCAAGGAGGTCTGTTGCAGCCTTTACCATTTCCTGGGAGACCATGGATGGGTGTCTTAATGGACTTCATCACTCATTTGCCACAGGTATAAGTATATAATGATATTATGGTTGTGGTCGATCGTTTTTCCATGTATGTTGTCTTTGTTCCAACAAAGATGCCTTGTGGAGCCGAGCAGACTGTGGAGTTGTTCTTTAAGAACATAGTAAAGTATTGGGGGATGCCATTAAGCATCATGTCAGATTGAGATCCGCGATTTACAGGCATATTTTGGACCACATTGTTCAAGTTAGTCGGGACAGAATTGTGGATGAGTTCGAGTTAACATCTGTAGACAGATGGACAGACCAAGAGGATCAATGCATTGCTGGAGGATTACTTAAGATATTATGTGACGGCTGATTATAAGAATTGGCTGGAACTCTTGGATATTGCTTAGTTCAGCTACAACATTCAATAGAGTTCTACGATGGGGTACAGTCCATTTGAGTTACTGAAGAGACAGATGGCAGTCACACTGCATACCATAGTGACAAGAGGTTTTTTTAGAAGTCCTCATGTGAAGAAACTCATGAAGGCTTGGGATAAGACCTTGGAGTTGGCATGGTTGTGCTAGCACGAAGCTGCAAGGAGAATGAAGAAATGGCATATAGAGGAAAACAGGATGTACACTTCAGTGTGGGAGATATGGTGTTTCTTAGGATTACTGGGGATCAATTTCAGCCACCTAATGGGACTGCGAGTAAACTGACACGGAAGTATGAGGGATCATTCCGAGTGAAGAAGATAGTGGGGGAAGTTGCTTATGAGCTGGAGCTTCCACACCATATGCACATGAAGCATCCAATTTTTCACATGAGTCAGTTGAAAATATGTAGACTTGATGCTGATCATCCAGAGAGAGTTGAACTTCCAAGAGGACCAACCAAGATTATGGACAAGGCAGATTTAGAGTTGGAGAAGATTCTAAGCTTTAGAACTACAGGGATTGGTTATCACATGAAATGGGAATTTCTTGTTAGATAGAAGAATGCACTGGAGGACTCACTTTGGAGATGGAAAAAGAAGATTGAGAAGTATGATAGGAAACTGCTGAGGAGATCAGGATTGTCGAGGGCGATAATGATTTCGGGTGGGGGGGGATGTAATGCCCTGCAGCTTGCAAGTCACCTGGGCGTGCCCACCCACCAAACAAAGTGATGAAATGCATGAGCTAAAGGTGACCGAGGGCAAGACAAGTGTTGTGCACGAGTTGGTTGCCTTGTTTATATATATGGGAAAGCTGACAACTTGCACCGTGGGCTGACCGAGCAAAGTCAGCAAATGGGCGAGACGATGTGGTGCGGTCCCGTGCCATGGGTGGGCCGACCTGCACTTCAGGTAGGATTTTCAAACAGACACATAAGTTGGTAGGACGAATGGAGGGCCGGTCGGGTGGCACGACCTCCACTGGCCATTGTATAACTATGGAGGGTGAGCCTTGGCAAAGGCAACACATTCGGACATTGCTCATCAAGCGAAAGGTGCAAATGAAGGTTAACGGAGTTGTACCGAGGCGCAGGTCTATGCGCCTGCTCACAGGGCAAGGCTACATGAAGCTTTGGGCATGATTTTGGTGATCGGTTGAGGTGTGGGTGGAGGGAGCACGAAGGCGCCCGACCACCATTCGAGGGCGACCGCGGGTGGAGGGCATGTGTGGGTGCCCACTAGCCGAACGTTACATGGGTTTGTTTGTAAGTTGGGTGAGGGTCATGCATGGGTACGCCCACCTAAACTCGGAAAAGTCTTGTGTGTTGAAACGAAGGGTGAGACTACCGTGCAGGTGTGCACGAGGTGGGCGCCCGATGTGGATATAACACCCATGGAGCCTAGCTCCCGGTCAATTGTAAAACTCTTCACATATATAATAAAATATTCTTATTGGATATGAATGTATTCCTTTTGTTGTTTTATGGATGTTGATGTCGATATTATAATGTTAATGGATTCCGCACATTAATGTTATGTTATTCATGAATAAAGATGAACGTTAAGGCATAGTTCATAAAGTAACTTAACAATGGAATATGTTAACTACTTAGGCAGTGCCGCACCCCGGCCAATTAACGAAAAAAGAATTGGGGGCGTGACAATAGGGATCCTAATTACTGGTTTGGAACATTTACCAACACCTACGAGTTTTGGTGTAACGGAAAACCTCTTCACGTAGTGCACACAGAGAGCCCTTCAACTTCACTCTTCAACCAATTTCTTCTACTCAATGGGTCATAAATGTAACATATTGTGATTTTCAAACTCCAACTATATATCTGTGGCATCTGTCCCCATATAATTTTGGCTAGTTCGATGGAGCGTGGTCGGATTGGGAGATAGTTATAATCTGTCCAAATAAAAGTTCTTTATCCTCCAACGGGAACCCTTTGATACAGTTCTTATAATCATCCCACGGTTTAATTTGTAACAATATCTAAATAATTTAATTATTATATATATGACCTAGATCTACAAAACCTTGACCACCACTTCGAATGGTTAAATGATGCTTCCCATTTAAATTTAAACATGTTGCATATATTTTAATAAAGAATTAAATTCAAGTTATATAATATGATGATTTCTAGGTCCCACTTACACCATAACATAATTGGCGTTTAAGTAATTAACATAATTTACTTAAATTAAATAAAATTTATTGTTAATTTTATTTGCTATATAATTTTAAAATGCATTAAAATTATTTATTTTTATATATATTTTAATTTATTTTTTACCTTAATTAAATGTATTTTTAGACCAATGTTGTTATTATTTAAAGTATAGACTTCTATTAAATTTATAATCAATATATATTTGTAATGGTTTCGGTGTTTATTATCAATATAAAATATACAATATATTGGTTTATTATTTAGGGATTTTTTTGGTAATTTTTTCTTTTATATAGTGATCATGACTTATATTTATTAAGTGGAAATAGTGTATCAAACCTTAAGAAGATAAAACTTTATTGGAAAAATATTAAGAGAGCTTCAAAATCATCAAAATCTAATATAATCCATTGTGAAAACCCCCAATACTTAATTCAAAAGAGTGAAAGGAACTCTACTTGAATGGTTCATGAGGGTCAATACTTGCTAAGGTTTTGCAAATGGGGTAGCAAGCTAAGTGGGCTTGACTATGAGGAAACTCCATAGTTAATTGTGCTTGAGCGAGAGACGATCTGGGATGGATGACTTCCCAGGAAGTCCTGGTTACCGAGTGCAAGCCCCAGATGTGATGATTGACGCTATGTGATTCATTTCACTAGTTTCAATCCCACGTCTTCACCCTTGTGAGCATCACTCGATGCAATGAGTGCTAAGTGGACTCAAAAATCATGACAAATTAGTCAGTTACGACTACTTCTCATGGAAATGGTCATAGATGAATGACTTACTTAATGCAGCTAAATCCCAAAAAATGATATATAATCTCTCATGGAAATGGTCATAGATGAATGACTTACTTAATGTAGTTGAATCCCCAAAATTAATATATAATATAATACATTGCGAAAACCCCCAATACTAAAATCATCATATTGTTATTAATGTTATTTAATAAAATAATAAGTTATGATTTTTTATTTAAATTTTTATTTTTTTTTAAATTGTGAATTAAGGCATTTATATTGGTCAAAAAAAGATTTATGTGGCTTTACAAAAGTTTTCATAAATACCGTAGGTCCCTTCCCAAACCACATCAATCTAGTCAAAATACATAAATTGGCTTGTTTACCAATCCCATAAGTCTGCAAAGAGGCACTATACATATAAGCACCAAAATTATCATTATCCATGGCCTTATCACTAACAACAAATAGCCCACGAAATGTAAAACCAAAGACAAAATCACATCTCATAAACCAAAATATAGGACCATAGACTACAAACAAAATTAAAAATGATGCCTTCCACGAAACACGTCTCACTGGAGCTAGGACATTTTGTTGGAAAATGTAACTAGTTTTGGTCTTCATAATTGTCAATGTATTCAAATCATTATGTATATTTTATTTTAAAAAGAAAAAAAGAAAGACAAATATTATTTCTAGTATGATTTCATGCCCCATTTTGATGATTATCTAGGTGATACATGTTCTTCAGGCTTGTATGGTTTTTCACGTCAAAAGAATATTTTTCTTGAGTAAAAAGAGTATTTATCATTTATATAAGACCCTTTCAGGCAAGTTGTAAGATGTAAAAGATATTGATTTTGAGCCTAGAAAGTCATGGAAGCCTCCAAGCACAAGTCGGCCTAGGAAATGACAATTTGGCCTAAAAGAACAAATTTAAACCCCCCATATGTGTATAAATAAAATTAGCATAGGAATCAATTCATCACCAATTTTATCTCTCCTATCAACAAGTTCTAGGAGGTCAAATTGCAAATCCAAGTTGTATGAGAGCCGAATACTCTATTTTGATCTAGTTTGACTTTGGAGACCTAGACTTGGTTGATGGAAGTCTTCTTAAAATGTTGAAACATGCCACAATTAGGATTTCTACAGATGCTACAAGCATGAAGTTGTAATTCGAAGTTGTAGGTCAAAGCTACGGGTCGAAGTTGAAGCATGAAGTTGGTTAAGACATAATTGATTCTTATTTGGTTGCACTAACCTCGACCTAGGAGGGCTTATTGGAGGGCCAACTTGGTGCTTGGGGGAGGACTTGGTCTTTGGTTTGGGTCTTCGTTTTCTCATTTGAAGAAGATTTTACAATAAGAGGAGGGCTTATTGGAAATCATTTGTAGAAGGACACAAGGAAAGAAGAAGAATATTGTAACAACCCTAAAATACGGATATCTAATTAACTTATTAACATTAAATTTAAACGCTTACCTGAGCTTACCTGTGGTAGAAATAGGCTTACCACAATAGGGTTTTGGGGACGACTCTCCTCCCAACCATAGGTTCAATTGCGCAGGATTCTACTAGAACTGGCCACCCCCGAGCCCTCAATCAATGACTACTTCCAGTATTCCTAAGTCTTAGTATACCATTCTCCCAAGACAATGAAAGATAGAACCTCGGAATGGTGGAAACCCTCCCATCCTCCTCACCATTCATTAAATAGAACAAAACATTGGAAGGGGAACCACATGCACACCCTCCATGTGGTTGCATGCTGCTTTTTCTTTACTTTCCTTTGATTTTTTTAGCTTTCTTGTTTTATTTCCTTCTTTTTTATAACTTCCTTCTTTTATTAGAGCTTTAATATGGTTATTACTATTTTTATTTTTATTACTTATTTCTTTTAATATCATTTTTTATTTGTTATTTTGGTTATTACTATTTTTTTTTATTACTTATTTCTTTTAATATCATTTTTTTTATTTGTTATTTGGTTATTATGATTTATTTGTATTATTCATTATTTTATTAATATTATTATTTTGTATTATTTTTATTAGTTTTATTATTGATTATTTATTAAGTGTCTTAATTATATTATGGCATTTATTATTTTTTTTTATTATTATATTATTTTGTATATTTTATTAGTTCTTATTATTTATTATTTATTATTAAGGGAGGGATGTTAGATACTCTCCCACTTTAAGGAACTTCCTCCCAAAGTTAAGTTTTTATTATTTATTTTTATTTTTATTTCTTCATGTTGCCAACACCCTCTGCTGAACTAGTATAACCAGCAGGCATCGAAAGTTCCCAACACCATGGGAAAACTCAAGGAAGCTCTGTCCTTTTTCCACTTTCAGCACCAGGCACAAGCCTAACCCAGTCTGTATCCTAGTCCAAGGTTGGCCCCAAGGCTCGCGCCTGACTCAGACCTCATCTGCCCCAAGGCAGGCATCCGGTGACCTCATCTGCCCCAAGGCAAGCATCCGGTCCGATACTCAATGACCCCGGGCATCTCGTAGGCTGGCCCACTCCCTCCACAACTACTAAGGTGCACAGCCCCAGGCATCGAACTCCTTAATATCCCTTCCAGACTTCGGCATCCCAATCCAATAACAGGCACCTAGCCTGGAACATCAGGCACCAAGCTTGGAATCATCAGGCACCAAGCCTGGAACATCAGGCGCTTGGCCTTCTCAAGATGGTCCCATAGCTCTTTAAGATCTATCAATCAAGAGATATACACAAGACAAAGGAACCACTGGCATATGTAGTGTTGATTGAGTTTTGTCCCCATCCCATATGGTGTTACTTATTCTCCCTCATGCGTATGGGCTCGCACGAGATCATCAAATAAACCGGCCCTCTTGGCCTATTTTTGGAGTCGTGTGAATCATCACATCTCAACATGCATCCAATGCATTAACCATACCATCATAGTATGATAGGAATAATCCACGTGCCAACTCTTGCAAGGAACTGCATGCTTACGCATGGCATGGAACTATCGCATGCTTCAGTTATACCATTACATTATTATATCAAGACATGTCATGCGTTAACATAAATGAACCACATTTCAATAATCCTCATATTATAACATCATAATTCATATGCCACGTTATGCATATCGTATCCGGTCATGAGTATTGAACATTAAATACTTATCATCAAGTAGTACATGAAAATGTCAATATACCTTGACAAAATGTCATAATTCCTATGCATATCGCTATTATCGTATAGATACCTTATCACTATAAGAACCATATGTACATCAAACATATGATATCATGCTATCATCGTCAATATGTTTTCATCAAGGTGTCAATCATTTTTCAATAATCATTTTGACTTCTTTCTACTAGGTAGTTGATCACTTACACCAATGGTATCATCTTCGAAGTACATCGTTAAATTTCATAATTATCATCCTGAGTCTTAATCTCTCGGCATATATTCCTCCTTCCCAAAGGAAATTTTGGTGAAATTCATTACTAGTGATACCATCATTATTTAAATCATCTTATCTCAAAATTAAAATCCCTTGATTTTACATCCATTTACAGTTTGGTTCATTGATACCAATATCGCTATTGCAAATACTATTTCCATCATGATTTAACTATGTATCATGCTTAATTGATTTGCACAGAGATTTGTTGATCAATGTTGACTTATTTAACAGTTATTACTTCAAAGAATTATTTTCTTATCTCATCAAGTTCGTCACATTCGATACCAGTTGATTGCTTAATCATAAATTAACCCCTTCCTCCAGTTGGGCAAAAGACTTTTTCTTATTAAATAGTATCATTATTCAAGTTGGGAAACATTCCTTCCTATATCTTCCAAGTTATCATTACTTGGTCATCATGTAAGTTCATACATTACTCTTCCCAACTTAGGTAATATCTGAAAAATAACTTCAATAAGATATATGTAATCCGCTTATCCACATAATAAAATTACTTGACCATACCTGTTGTTGTCCATAATTCATTCATATAGTGAGTCACCTATGGAAAACTTTACATTGTGGCTCTCCCATTAGAGGGAAAAAATTGTTATAGATGTTGTCATGTACACACTTATTCTTTCCCATCATTTTATCATACCGTCCAAGTTCCGTAAAATTATTACCATAATTATTCAACTGTATTGGTTGATTGCCAATATTTCTTCTTTAGGTGCATCATTCTTAGGTAGAACTTACAGTGATACCTTTAGGATACCAAGTTACCAAATTCTTCCATTATTTTCAAAATACCACAATACTTATTTGACCCAAGCTGGCCATAATCACGTGAACTTTCATTAGTTACCAAAAAATTTTGCAAGTTTCTTCTTCCCATTCTTCTTTAGACAACTTTAACCATTATGAACGTCATGTAACATTATACTCAACATCTGAACTTTAATCCAAATCTATATGGTTTGCCATTGAGACTAAATATACCATCATGTAGCTTGATGATGTTCAATATACAAATGATATCAGTAGTAAATGAGAAGATACATGTAATTTGAATGGTAAGTGCAATGCAAAATTAAATTTACTAGGAGATCTATTGAGAGAGTTGTGTTATTGCAATAATGGACCAGAGAAATGGCAAGCAACTGCTATTGCTAAAGGGGAGTAATCGAACAATAATTAGTGAATAAGATGATCAACATTCACAGAATGTTATTTCTGTGTTTTTAGATCAGATTGAATCATAGATGCAGGTGAAAAATGCAAGATAAGGTGTACTAATGATCTAGATTCTATCAATCACAGAGATGTGGTTCAATATCCACCAAAAGTCGAAGAAGTGCTTCGAGTCCCGTGACTAAAGAATTTGTTCCTATTACAAGATTATAATCAATCCTATGGAAAGTATAGTATCTAGAAAGCGGATGCCTTTTAACCAGTTAAGGCCCATGAAGAAAATGATCATGAATAGTCCGCATGACTGGACAACATAATTGCATAGTGGAGCTTTCTAGATAAACCCACGTAAACCTTTTTATGAAGAAAAACTAGTACTATTTTCCTTTTAATCACATTCAGTTACTATTTTCATGTCATGTGTTAATCTATGACAGTAAATTAATATGATAAATGGTGAAGTAATATTAATATGACATAAAATTTATGAATCAAGCATAAAAATATTCCACACCATAAAGAAGAGACACTACCACCCGACCCAAAACCGGATCGGATGACGGGGAAGGTAATTCCTCCCCAACACAAAAAAATAATCATTTTATTAATTATATGGTCTGCCTGCAACCGCACCTGCGAAGGCAACACCATTGCAAATCCATTAAATTACAATAGAATTAGGCGTGAAATCGACTGCCTAAGATAGAAAATTGTAAACTTGTCGAGAAATTTGTCCGTACTGATCAACCTCATATTGTGATTTGAAACATTCAGACACCTGCAATCTTGCGATATACACTTACAAATTTACAGACTTGTTATATAGTTTCGTACATAGCTTGATCAGCCGCACCTCTGGTGTCCAAAATCTGAGAAAACAAAGCGGTACTAACCCACAGAATTAACAGACAATGAAATGAGTGTACCCCACTGATGTAAATGGATTATCAAACGTTGAGCGGGATAGCGGAATAAAATATAGATGTGGAGGTATAACTAACTGTAAAAAGATTCATCTATCTGCAGAAAGATTCACCCATTGATTAATTGAACCCATGGAAAGCTACGCGCGATTCCTCATTCGAATTACGTGGGAATTGAATGGTTAAATTGTTTGCAGATAGATGTGTTATCAACAGGATTCGTTCAGGATGAGATGTCGGTTCATGAATACAACGTAATTCATAAAGCTACTAATCAGAATGACTCAATGTACCTACATGATGATAGACAAGCAATAGCCAAGTATGTTAATGAATTACAGTTTCAAAATCAAGATGAGATAGAAACGGTCAAGTTGAACACGTTTTGAATGATAACTAATAATGTTGCCAAGTTAATGGACATGGCTGTGTCATGTCAAAAAATAATTCAAAGACTTTTATAACATCTTTGCATTCACAATTCTTTAGTGAATCCATGTCTGGATGGGAGTCACGCTTAATTGACAATTCTTATTTTAGATCCTCATTCAGCTGATCTAGTTACTAGGCTGACTTGTTTAAACTTTATACAGTCTAATGTGATCCAATGGCCATTCAGTGTTTTCCTGTTGGATGTTTTACAAGCATAGTATCATTGAAATCATTTATTTTATTTTGCAGATCAACATGTGTTTTAACTTCTAACCTGAAACTCTGAGTATATGATACACTTGTAGATCAGAAGAAAGGAGATGATACATAATGTGGACTAATCATACATGGAGACAAAATATACAGGATAAGAAAGCTGAGTGCTGAACTTGCTGCTATGACATTAACGCTTAAACACCTTGCATTTTATGATTTTACCTTTCTGTTGTATGTTGCTTTGTTTTGCCTTTCACTTTAGAGCACATTCACATTGTCCATTGATGGACAAGTACACATGCATCAAAATACAACAAAATCCAATGATAAATTCAAAATACCAATTGAATGTTGGGACTGTAGCTTATTTATTTATTTGTTGTTTCTACTTCTCATAAAAAGGCTTAAAGTCTTAGAACATGAATGAAAATGTTAGAACTTACAAGAAACTAAATAATATAGGAAACAGACAGAAATAAATAAATAAATGCGGATACCATTTACTAGAACACCGTGTGGACTGCGTAGCTTTCATTTTTCTATTTCTGGGAAGTCAACCATGGTAACGTTAAGCATTGTTGATTCTAGACCGAGTGAATTCAGGCTTACAATAAACATTGTTTAGTCCAAAGTGAATGAATTGACAACAGCATGCATGTGACATGAGACATGATCCCTGAATAGCAGGGCAAAAGCCAGTAGTCACTGAACGTCCCTTTCATGATAAAGGGCATAGTGTAGACTTGGGTGAAACGGTGGAATGTGAGTGTTTAACAAGTATATAATTTAGCTTTAATTTCAAATCAAAGTCCAAATTTAAGCTTTTTCCTGGTATCTTAACATAAAAATAAATAAAAACAATGGTGACAAACCCTACTTCACCATTGTCTGATCTACATGTATACCAGATCTTCACATGGTATCAATGTCATCATCTAAAAATTCTATATCAAAATTAACAAAAGCAACATATCATCACCTCCCAAAATTTCTGTCTGTCTGGCATTTACATTCACTAAGATACCAATATCATCATGACAAAATGCTGCAATCCAATATTAATAAAAGAAATATATCATCATCTCCAAATTTTCTAATAATTAGGAGGATGGGAGAATGTACAGATCTCTTACCAACATGAGCTAACAAAAATTGGTTGATCCTATTAGGTGGAGCTTCTAAAATAATAAAAAAATTCATAATTCTGTATAATGGGAGAAAAATCATTTTGCAATACGTAATTCGACAAATCACCAATGATAAAGGAAACTTTTATAAAATATAGATGGTAAGACAAATGGGCAGAGTTTCAGAAGGTTGCATGTTTGATTCACGTCGGGTTTAGAACCCCTTTTGGTTTTATTGAAGAATCAACTATACCCACTATCCAGAAACCCGAGCAAAACGAACAATTCCATAGAGGGATCTGCAAAAGCTGTTTACAGTTTTATGTTTTTTTTTTTTACTCATTGCCCATTCCTTTCACACGATAGGAAGTATCAAACCATCAGTTAACAAAACAAAATTTAGTTACAGCCATTTCACACTCAGCAAGATATTATTGATCAAGGATTGAACTTCTAGAGACATGACATTCCAAAACTTTTTTTTAAAGTTCCAACATAACTCTAGAGACAACTGACAGAATTCTAACATCAATCCAAGCCATTACCTCATAAGGCAATCCAATCTTTCTTTATCAACATTAATTTTATTAGAAGATTTATATTTTTGCTACGATTGTTAAATCCATTTCTAACATGTTAAAGAAGGATTAAGATGTCAAATGGACTGCTGAAAGTAAAGAAACATTTCAGAAATCAAAGAGGGCAATCTGATCAGCACCAATCTTGGTAAGCCCAAATTATGAAAAGATTTTTCAGATTTTCTCTTTTGCATCAGAAGATACTCATACAGGAGTTTTGTTGCAGAAGAATAGTCAAACTTTGGAGCATGCATGAGCAAAACAATCAGGACACCTGAATTGGTTGATTCTATCAAGGAGAAACATGCATATGCACATTGGTGCAATAATAAAAATACTTCAGAAGTTATATCGGGAATTCCACAGTAATTGAATTTTTGCCTCGTCCTACAGTAAACGACATCCACAAGTGCGTACGTATTTAATTTGTTTGTAATAGCAGTTGCTAGATGAGTAAGATACAACCCTTTGTTGGATTAACTAATTCAAAAGAAGAATATCTTACTCTAACAACAGCTATTAAAGAACCTGTCCGATTATTAAGATTATGCAACAACACCGATATCCAGCAAGGTAGTTTGGAAATAGCATGTGATAGCCAAAGTGTCGTTGCAATGACCAAGAAATCAACTTATGATGCAACAAAGAGTAAGCGTATCGATGTGAAGTAACACTTGTTGGGAAAATGGAGGACCGAGGTGTGGTCAAGTTGACAAAGTGCAGATCAAAGAATAATGCAGCTGATGCACTAACAAAGGCAGTCAATGGAGATAAGTATGTCGTGTAAAGATGTGATTGGCATTCCCATCAATAGTTGGAAAAAGCCCAGCAATAGTTTTCCTCATTGTAACATGAGGAAATCTCCACCTGTAAAATGGAATGTACATGGAAGTGCCAAGTTTGTTCCTTGTTTTTAGGAGCACAAAGCGAATGCCTAAATTTCAAAATTGTATGATCTGCAAAAACCAAAACAATGAATAAAGCGGTCATTCAAGCAGAGTAAAGAGGTCATTCAAGCAGAGTAAAGAGGGCTGCATTTTACGCAGTTGTTGTGCCCCTTTTTTTTTTTGGCGTTGTATACAAAATAGAGTTTAAAAGTTCATTTGTCTAAACAGAGGTTGCTTCATTGGCAAAAGAGAGGAAAATATCATATAGTGTCCACGTCTCCTTCTACACAATTGGTACTTTGTTAACAAAAATAAAAGAAAAAAAAAATCAAGAAAGCGAAAGACTCGTGACAGGCCGAAGCCATACTGAGAGAACATACCAAGACAAGAAATAATGGCGTTTTACAATAATGGTGGCTTCACACACCAGAGTCACAGATCACGACCAGCTAGGTGTGGGGACTAAATTAAGGGTTCAAATTCACTGGTTTATTTTGGACCCATTTGAACCCCATCTAAATCCAAACCAGAGGCAGAGATCTATAAGGTTTTTCTAATTGCACGACAGATTTATTTATACAAAGACAATATAGACATCGTAAGATTTTTTTTTTTACAAACGCATCGACTGGTGGTTAGATCTTTCACCGCAAACAGTACTCTGTATTCAGTTCAACTACCTGCTATTTTAAAGAACGGAGAGTTGTTGGAAACCTGAACCCGTTTCTTTGTTAGCTGAAATAGCTTTAATGGAGATTAGGAACATTCTATATTGCATTGCATTGAATTAAAATATATTTGACTAAGATTAGACTAACCGGAGGATCTTGTACATTGAATTGAGCTGAACAACGTTGAAACCAAAGCAGAAGCGGGGACTTAATTAAATAATTACCAGCGAGCACATCTCCATACTCCCATCGCATATCTCCGGCTGCAGGTCAGGCACAACAAGTCACTTTTCATGATATAGATGATAATTCTCATCTTCTTCGGGTGGGTTATCGGAGACCTGTTCTGACCAACGCCTCACATTTGAATGTGAGGAAGATGAGAGGTTTAAAGGAAGTGAATAATGGCACTTATACGGTCATCTATACTATTTCTAATTGCAGGTCGAACCTGCTAGAAAGGTTACAGAAAAAAGAAAAAATAAAAAAATAAAATAAAATAAAATAAATAAATAAATTGCAGTAGAAAATTTCCTCAAAACGGATAGATCCAACACAAACATAGAAAATCTCCTCAAAACGACGGCATAGTGAGGGTTTGTAAAAATTATGTGTCCTCTTGGAAGTAATCAACCTGTAAGTTTAAAACAAATCAGGTTAAAAAAATTCCAATAAATAAATTTTTCGGATGCCCATAGGCCCTAAGGGTTAAACTTTCTCTGATACCATATGTAACAGCCCTAAAATACAGATATCTAATTAACTTATTAACATTAAATTTAAACGCTTACCTGAGCTTACTTGTGGTAGAAATAGGCTTACCACAACAGGGTTTTGGGGACGACTCTGCTCCCAACCGTAGGCTCAATTGCGCAGGATTCTGCTACAACTGGCCACCCCCGAGCCCTCAATCAACGACTACTGCCAGTATTCCTAAGTCTTAGTATACCATTCTCCAAGAGAATGAAAGATAGAACCTCGGAGATGGTGGAACCCCTCCCATCCTCCTCACCTATTCATTAAATAGAACAAAATTTGGAAGGGAACCACATGCCACCCCTCCTATGTTTCATGCTCTTTTCCTTACTTCCTTTGATTTTTAGCTTTTTGTGTTATTCCTTCTTTTTGAAATTCCTTCTTTTATTAGAGCTTAATATGGTAGTAACTTTTTATTTTTATTATTATTTTTTTAAATCAAATTTTATTTTTATTTTGGATTACTATTTTATTTTTATTACTTATTTTATAATATCATTTTTGTTATTTATATTATGATTATTATTATATCATTATTTTATATTCTTATATGTGTATTATTTTATGTTATTATATATTATTATTAAGTGGTTTATTTATTATATTCATTATTTTATTAATTATTAATTACTATTTTGTATTATTGTTATTATTCTTATTATTTTTATTTATTATTAAGGGAGGGATGTTACAAATACATGTTGATCTAGAAGGAGGGTTTCCGCATCAAGCATTTGTTAAAGAACATCTCATCATCAAGGTCTCATTAAAGGAAGGAAGGAGAAGCTCTTATTGAATATTCTTTAGTACATCATCTCGAAGTAGAGTAAGAATGAAGGTATATTGATATCATCATTTACTATTTTAAGTTGTTTGAAGATATCATTGTTGAAGGCATCCTATAAAACATCTTTATAGGACATATTTGAAGTCTCCTTGGAGGTCTTGAAAGCATCAAGATAGTTGAAGGCATCATCAAGAAGGACGATTCATGGATGGAAAGTAAGTAGTATATTAACTTCTATGTCTCAATCTATAGACAAAATGGATACATTTTGCAAGGAAAGTAATAAGCTCATTGGATAGGAAAACTTCCTAACATGTAATAAGAGGATTGACTTGGCACTAACAGAGAATGAAGTCATGATGTATGTCCATGGAGAAGTAGTCGTACCAGAAAAAGAGAAGACTCAACATTTAGCAAAGTAAAAGAAGGGAGAATTAAGAGCATAAAGGATCATTGTTGAACTGATTAAAGATCATCTTGTTCCCTTTGTTGTTGACTTGATGACATCAAAGGCTATATATGGTAAGCTGGTAAAGTTGTACTCTGTAAGTACATGAGTTCAAAATATTTACTTGAGGAATCAACTATATAGAATAAGGAAATAAAAAATATGGAAACCTATCTAATGAATATATCCCAAATAAGAGATCGGTTACAAGGGCTTGGAGAGATTGTTATAGATTTTGAGATGACTATATGTGTACTAAATACTTTTCCACCTCATTAGAGTAGTTTTGTAACTAAAATCTACTCAAAGAAAGATACCACACATTTTCATGAATTGTTGGCTCAATGTATATTAGAAGAATCTAGGATCAAGGAAAAGGATGATATTGAGTCATTTTCTGAAGCCACCGGCATTTCCTTACTTCTTTCCACTGAGTTCTCCCAACATATGATTATCTTATAAATTGAAACGGAAAAAAGAGATGTGATCATCAACCATTAAACTTTTCCACCTGACGATATGGTTGCAGGTTGCCTCCGATCAAAATTACTGAACTATTTCTGAAGAAATCAAGGCCTTCTCAGAAAATCAAAGGGCAAAAAGAGAAGTGATCATTAACTTGCCTCTGATCTACTCCACTAGAAGTCGACATAGAAGCAGGCTACCTACACTAACAGACAATCAGACAAGCATGCCAAACAAAACAGAGATGGAGGAAGATGTAAGAGTTGATATATATATTCTTCTGCATCCTTTCAACTGATATTGGATTACTCACATCTAAAACTAAATAGCAATGCTTAACTTCTTGGATGCTTTTCTGTAACAGATAGGTTGCATGCTTTTCTGCAACGGATAGGATCAATGCAACGATTAACTTTATTCATGCTTTTTTACCAGTCAGTCAAATGTTTTATTGCTTTTCTAAATGTGTCAATTTGTCAGTTATAGATTTTCACGTTTTTTTCTAATTTTTTTTTGATTTTAATGATTTTTTATTCTCATGCTTTCCAAATTTGTTTTGAAATGTGTCAATTTGTTAGTTAGTTATAGATTTTCATGTTTTTCTAAATTTGTTTTTGATTTTAATGATTTTTTATTCTCATGTTTTCTAAATTTGTTTTGAATTTAATGATTTTTTAATTCTTGCTTTAAAAAAAAACATATAATTTATCACTAATTTCTTCATATCTTTTTTAAATTTAATTATATCATTTTATATTATTGTCCTTATTTTTTTAATTTAATTGGCTACTAAATTACAAATTAGTAATTTTATTTTTAGGCATTTAATTTAATTTATTGAGCTTTTCTTTGAGAACAAATATGATACAATATCTATTAACTTTGAATTTAGCTAATTATTTTTAAATGTAATTACATTTTCTCTTTTTTTAGTGTTTAGTTTTTTCAATATTTAGTACAATACTATATCTTAAAATTTTTATTGAGATATGATTTAATTATTTATTTAATTAAAATTTGAATACGTACACACACGTTGTGCGCACACACCACACACAACACACACACACAAACAAGTGACACATATAATAACTTTGTTTAATATTTTGCTGAAAATCGTAATAGGTAATTGAGTAACATCTACATTAACATGAAAATTTTAGGTTTAAAAATATGATAGTGGGGAGAGCTCTAATGTTGGGAGTGTATCATTTTGGCTTTATTTTTTTAATTTATGATGTTTTTTAAAAAATTGGTGAAATATATTTAACATCATGAAAAATACAATGGTATATATAATATATAATATTATATATATATATATATATATATATATATATATATATATACTAATCATCTGGATTTTCATGTTAATATTTTTGTCAAAATCATATGATATTAAGTTCATCTACATGTAACATGGAAGATTTAGTTTATGGTATATGGTGGACTCCTAATATAGTAGTGTATGAGTGTACCTTTTTGTTTTATTTTTTGACTTACAATGTTTATAAATTGGGAAATATTAACATCATGAAAATGCAATTTTTTGCCATATTTATACAAGTTTTGGATGCATTTATATTTTTTATTCTTTTATGAGATGAATTTATAATAAAACCTCATAACTAATTAGTTACGAATGTGTTCTGTTATTCTTTTAAATATATACTTCCATATTTATACAAGGTTTGGATGCATTTATATTTTTTTTACTTTTTTGTACTTTATTTCCACCTTAAATTTATTTCCATCTTTTTTTGTGCTTTATTTCCACCTTAAATTTATAGATAACACAAGGTAATTTATTGTGGAGGTGAACAAACAGAGATCTATCTTTACCTTAGATCTATCAAGCACTAAGAGGGATCAAATATTTCAACATGAAAACCTCTTTTTTTGGGCGCAAAACTCAAAGAAAGGTTTGCAACTTGAAAGACCTTATCACTCTATCTACTTAATAGGTTTGAATTTAAGATGGATCTAGGATAGTTTTTATAGAAGATGCATTATAAGGAAAGTATGGATGTTTATGAAGAATGAATTGATGTCTCCTAACATTTAAAATTAATTTATATATCTATGATAATGTTAAAAGTGTTGAATATAATTGTAAATCACATAAACACATATAAATAATATCAATAATCCTAATACATAGAATGTAATGGTCCTCATATTTTCTTTGTCCACGACATGAAATGGTGAACAAAATGCAAAAACTAATAGAAAATTTTAGATAATATTGATTAGTTTTCTGTAACCTTTATAATTTTTAAATTTTATTATTTTAAAATTACAATTCCTTCAATATTCATGACTTTTGTATTGGACTAAATGATCAAAATTATAGTTCAAATAACAACTTAAAAAATTAATAAAATATTTTATTTACCTAAAATTCATAAAAACTTTGAAAATGTATGTTAATTGTTTCAGAGAAGAGGCATAAAATAAAAGGTTTTTTTTGGTATTATTTATTTTGTAGTAATCTAAATATATTTCAACACAAAATTCACCCTTTAAACACAGTGTCACAATTTAACTTTTATGTTGATATTTTGACTGCACTAGATTTATGGCTAGCTCAAAACAACATAATAGCAATTAACTTTTATTTACCTCAAATAATCCCTAAATTGCACAATCTAGGTTAAGATGCATGTTTTCCTCTCTAGGCATCCCTCAACATTTTTATCTAATATAGATAGATATATGATTGGTATATACTCTCCCTTTACAACTTCTGTTGCTAGCACGTGGATATATTGTGACAACACATAATTAGTGGCCACTGAGTTCAAAGATCTATAGTTTCCTAGACTCATAAAATTGTGTTTTTCATTATTCCTGGTGGAATCAAGCATATTAGTAGACATGAAAGCACAAATTAATATGTTACTAGCACACCAAATAATTTTTAATAACCTCTCTATATCTCAACAGTGATCTTCTAAATTTTCAATGATGGTATATCTTCTTTCTATCCATAGCTATATGAATATGAAATTGTACATATTAGTGTTACAATTCATGGAGTGAAATCATCACATATGTAGCTAAAGGCTAGACTAAAATATGTTTCAGAAAAAGACATAAACCATCATAATACCTACACATCTCCCTTATATGAGGATTTAGGGCATCATTCGTACAATCTGCATAGCCTAGCCCAGCCCAGCCTAATCTAGCATAGACTATTCTAGCCTAGCCTATACTAGTGTTGCATAGCTTAACCTAATCTAGCCTAATACAACCTATCCTAATGTAGCCTCTCCTAGCTTAGCCTAGCCTAACCTAACATAGCCTAGCCTAGCGTAGCCTAATCTAATCTAATCTAGGCTAATCTAGCCTACCCCAATCTAGCCTAGCCACTAGGCGGATCTAGCCTGGCCTAATCTAGCATAGCCTAGCTTATCCTAGACTAAAATAACTTTTCCTATCCTGGCTTTACCTTAACTAGCTTATCCTGAACTAGCCTATCCTAACCTATCCTAAACTAGATTATCTAACATAGTCTAACACATGTCTAATCTAGCCTAAACTAGTTGAGTGTAACCCAACATAGCCTGGCTTAGGCTAGCCTCACTTACACGAGCCTAGTCTACCAAGGCCTCAACTAGATTAGCCTACCCTATTCTAAGATTAGCCTAGGCTAGGCTAGCCTAAACTAGCTTGGCCTTCTCTACCCTGTCCTAACCTAGCCTAGCCTAGGCTAGGCTAGCCTAAACTAGCTTGGCCTTATCTACCCTATCCTAAGCTAGCCTATCCTAGCCTAAGCTAGGGTAGCCTATCGTAGGCTTGCCTAAGGTAGCCTACCCTAGCCTACCCCAGACTAGCTTACGCTAACCTACCCTAAACTAGCTTACCCTAGCCTATCCTAGCCAAGCCTAGCCAGCCTAAAATACAAATTTTTAAAAATGTTCAAGTTTAAACATTTTAGATTACCTCTCCTAGCCTTCCCTGCCTAAGCCTAGCCTACCCTAGCATATCCTAGCCTACACTAGCCTAGCCTAGTCTAGCCTAGCCTAGAGTACACTACCCTAGCCTAACCTACAACACCCTAGCCTACCCTAGCCATACCCTACCCTAGCCTAACCTACCCTACCATAACATAGTCAGACCTACCTATCCTTGCCTAGCCTAGCCTAGCCTACCTTAGCCTACCCTACCCTAGCCTACCATACACTAAACTAGCCTTGCCTACCCTACCCTAACCTACCCTACCCTAGATTACCCTTCCCTACCTTAGCCTACCCTTCTCCAACCTAGCCTACCCTACCCAAGACTACCCTAGCCTACACTAGCCTATCCTACCCTATCCAAGCTTAGCCTAGCTAGCCTACCCTACATTATGCTAACCTACAACATACCGTAGTCGAGCCTTGCCTACCCTACCCTAACCTACCCTACCTTAACCTACCCTAACCTACCCTAGCCCACCCTACCCAACCCTAGCCTACCTAACCTACCTAACCTACCTAGCTTACCGTAGCTCACCTATCCTACCTAGCATAACTTAGCCCAGCTTAGCCTACCCTAGCCTACCCTATCCTAAGCCTACCCTAGCCTGCCTAAGCCAAGCCTATCCCATCCTCCCCTAGCCTAGCCTAGCCTAGCCTAGCCTAGCCTAACCTAACCTAGCCTATGCTACCCTAGCCTAGTTTATGCTAAACTAGCCTACCATACCCTAGACTACCCTATCCTACACTAGCCTAGCTTACCCTAACTTAGTTTGGCCTAGCCTACCTACCCTACCTTAGCCTACCCTTGCCTACAATACCTTGCACTATCCTACCCTAGCTTAGCCTAGCCAAGTCTACACTACCCTGCTCTATCCTAGCCTTGCTTAGCCTACCCTACTCTACCCTACCCTACCCTTATCTAACCTATCCTACCATAACCTAGCTTAGCTTAGCTTAGCCTAGCCTAGCCTAACCTATCCTAGCATATCATAACCTACAAACCTAGCTTAGCCTTGCCTATCCTACCCTACCCAAGCTTAACCTAGCTAGTGTACCCTATGCTACGCTACCCTACACTATCAGAGTCTAGTGTGGCCTACCCTAGCCTAACCTACCATGGCCTACCCTACCCTACCCTACCCTACCTATCCTACACTAACCTACCCTACCCTACCTAACATAGCATAACCTATCCTAGGCTAGCTTACCTAGCCTACCCTAGCATAACCTAACCTACCCTAGCATACACTAGCATAACCTAACCTACCCTAGCCTACCTAAGCCAAGCCTATCCCATCCTAGCCTAGCCTAGCATACCATAACCTAGCCTACACTAGCCTAACCTATGCTAGCTTAGCCTAGCTTACCCTTGCCTACGTTAGCCTATTTTACCCTAGCCTAGCATACTCTAGCCTAGCCTAGCCTATTCTACCCTAACCTAGCCTAACATATCCTAACCTACTCTATCCTAACCTACCTAAGCCTAGCATAGCCTCGCCTATCCTAACCTACCCAAGCTTATCCTAACTAGCATGCCCTAGCCTATCCTACCTTACCATAGCCTAGCCTAGCCTAGCCTATCCTAGCTTAGCCTAGCCTACCATACCTTGTCCTACCCTACCCTACCGTACCCTACATAGACTACAATAGCACACCCTAACTTACAACTGAGCCTAGTGTAGCCTAGCCTAGTCTAGCCAAGCCTAGCTTACTCTACCCTAGCCTAGCCTAGCCTACCCTGCCCTATCTTACCCAACGTAGCCTAGCCTAAGCTAGCCTACCCTAACCTACCTAGCCTACGCTACCATACCCTAGCCTAGCCAAGTCCACCTAGCCCAGCCAAGCCTACCTACCCTAGCTTAGTCTACCCTACCCTTGTCTAACCTATCCTACCATAACCTAGCTTAGCTTAGCTTAGCCTAGCCTAGCCTAACATATCCTAGCATATCATAACCTACATAAACCTAGCCTAGCCTTGCCTATTCTACCCTACCCAAGCTTAACCTAGCCAACGTACCCTATGCTACGCTACCCTACACTATCGGAGTCTAGTTTAGCATACCCTAGCCTACCCTAGCCTAACCTACCATGGCCTACCCTACCCTACCCTAGCCTACCTAGCCTACACTAGCCTACCCTACCCTACCTAGCATAGCATAACCTATCGTAGGCTAGCCCACCTAGCCTACCCTAGCATAACCCAACCTACCCTAGCATACATTATCCTAAGCCTAGCCTAGCCTACCTAAGACAAGCCTATCCCATCCTAGCCTAGCCTAGACTACCATAACCTAGCCTACCCTAGCCTAACCTACGTTAGCTTAGCCTAGCCTACCCTTGCCTACCATAGCCTATGTTAGCCTATTCTACCCTAGCCTAGCCTACTCTATCCTAACCTACCTAAGCCTAGCGTAGCCTCGCCTATCCTAACCTACCCAAGCTTATCGTAACTAGCATACCCTAGCCTATCCTACCTTACCATAGCCTAGCCTAGCGTAACCTATCCTAGCCTAGCCTAGCCTACCATACCTTGTCCTACACTACCCTACCGTACCCTACATAGACTACACTAGCCTAGCCTACCCTAGCCCAACCTACCTAGCCTAGCCTACCCTAGCCCAACCTACCTACCCTAGCCTATTGTAGCCTACCTACCCTACCCTAGCCTACACTAGCCTACCCTAACTTACCTAGCCGAGCCTAGTCTAGCCAAGCCTAGCTTACTCTACCCTAGCCTACCGTACCCTACCCTAGCATAGCCTAACCTGCCCTATCTTACCCAACCTAGCCTATGCTAAGCTAGCCTATCCTAACCTACGTAGGCTATGCTACCATACCCTAGCATAGCGAAGCTCACCTAGCCTAGCGAAGCCTACCTACCCTGCACTAGCCTATCCTAGCCTACTCTACTTAGCCTAATGTAGCCTAGCCAAGCCCACCTAGCCTAGACAAGCCATTTTAGCCTAGCCTACCATAGCCTAGCCTACCCTATCCAGCCTAGCTTATCCTACCCTACCCTACCCTAGCCTAAGCTACCTAACTTAGCCTAGCCTAACCTAACCTACCCTAGCTAGCCTACCTTACCCTACCCTACCATAGCAAGCCTACCCTAACCTACCTAGCCTACCATAGCCTACCGTAGCATACCCTATCCTAATCGTAGCCTAGGCTACCTAAGCCAAGCCTATCCCACCGTAGCCTAGCCTACCCTATTCTAGGCTACCCTAGCCTACCCTAGCCTATTGTATCCTAGCCTACGTTAGCCTATCTTACCCTACCCTACTGTAGCCTAGCCTATTCTGCCTTAACCTATCTTAAACTAGATTATCCAACCTAGCCTAACACATGCCTAATCTAGACTAAACTACTTGAGCCTAACCTAAGATAGCCTAGCTTAGCCTAGCCTATCCTATCTTAGCCCAACCTAGCCTAGTCTAACTTAAACTGGCCTAGCCTAGTGTGGCCTAAACTAGCTTAGCCTATCTTAAACTAGCTTGGCCTAACCTAGCCTAGCCTAGCTTAACCTAGCCTAGCCTGTCCTAGTCTTGCCTATCCTACACCACTGTAGCCTAACCTAGAGTAAACTATCCAAAACTACACCCTAAAACTCAATATATATTATAAATATACATCCCACATGAAAGTGAAAAAACTTCACATAAAAAGTAGTGAATAGAAGTAATGGATTTATTATGAAAGTTACAAAATACATATTGATGTTTATTGAAAAAATATTTTACATATAAATGTTTGAATGAAAACATAATATAAATTCTATAACAAAATAAATTTTCAACATAAAATAAAAACATATATATATTCAATTATGTAATTAAACAATAAATTTATAAAAATAAATAAACACTTTAAAAGATTAAATCACTAATATAAAATCCATATATTACATTATTAAAATATATAAAAACTAAGAAGAATCATATAAAATATATGAATGTTTAAGAAATTATAAAAAGACTATTTACTTTAATAAAGCACACAATTTTTTTAATTTTTTTCTAAAAATGATGACTTTTTACTAAAAACAAAGTAATATATATAAAAAACTTTCTATATTAATTAAGAAAAACAAAAATTCTTATTTCTTATTTTCGTAAATAAAACTATATAAATAAATACTTATAATAAAAAATAAAAAATATAAATTTTATAGGATATTCAAGATATTTTCATCATGGAAATACAATCATAACAAATTATGGCTGGCCTAAATTACTGAAAAAGACATAGGGTGAAATAAATTAAAACAATATATATAAGCAACGGAATTAGAGGTGAGAAAAAAGCTTATGCACTTCTAGTTTTAAAAAAAATCCATGTCCAATTCAAACAAAAAAAAAGGAAAAAACCTATTACAACAGCAGCAACAAGGAAATTATATAAGCACAAAAGCATGAGACTTCAATTTCAAAAATTTAAAAATATATTTGAAGGAAAATTAGGTGTGCTAAAATTGTTTTCATGACCATAGTTGAATAAGCGCCTATACGACCAAATATGTTATAGACATGAGTCGTTGTTTATTAGCATACAGTAATTTCCATAAATGGTCAACCAGGAAAAGATTTTGATATATTGGGAAAAGTTTTTGACGGCAATTTGCCTAATTTATGGGTTTATTAGATACTCTATGTATTTTCTGATGGCATATTCGAAACGAGGGCGATGCTGTTAAGCGGACTGTCTTGTCTGTTGGCAAGTTTGACATGGGTTCTCGTCGGGTTCAAATCCAATGGAATCCTGGGTGCTCGTGGCTTGAAGGTAGTGTGTAGCCTGGTGAGAATATTTGGCGGGGCGGGGAACATGGTATAAGATTACACCCAGGAATTAGGCAACGAAGGGGCAATATAAGGCAGAGGGAGTGGAAGTGAAAATGTAGAGAAGTCACCAATTGTCAGAAAAGTAGGCAAGAGCAGAGAGCAACCCTATGCAGAAGGAATAGAAGTAGAAGCCTGAAGGTCGACATTCCTATTAGCCTCTTCTCGAGAGACCCACGGGCTTCGTCGCCAAAACAAGGGACGATAAACCTACGCCACTCCATGTTATTCCCGTCAATAGACGAAGTATCAAATAAACCCAAAAATTTTCCATCAAGAACCTGAGGATGGCGTTGCCGCGCAAGCCAACCTCAGCAAATCATAATAGTGATTCATTCGAGATTGTATGAAGCGAGCCCTTTCAATTTAAAGGAGATCAGTAACTCGATATCCATAATACAGGTGGGTTTACATTTAAAAGAGATCCATAATACAGGTGGGTGTAGATTTAAAGGAAATCCATAAATTTCGTCAGGACAGATGGATTCATTGAAATCAGCGAAATCAGCGAGAATCACATTAAACCTCCACAAATTAAAGAAATATTAATTAAATAGCTAAATAATAAGAATAGATTAATTCCTAAAAAGAAGGGCAGATGGATTAAGCTAACAATACGAATAACACATAATATTATTAAATGACTAAAAGGCCAGAGTAAATCTTTTATTAATCCAGAAATGAATTAGTTCAAACCAGAGCAAAAAATGATTTAATTGAAACCAGCAGATACAATGAGCTGTGGCAAAACTACTGACATCAAGGAAGGAGAAGCTACATCGATACATACATGTAACTCGATTTCATTTTCTGAAGTCACCCAGTGGCAAAACTACTGACATTAACGAAGGAGAAGCTACATCGATACATACCTGTAATTCGATTTCATTTTCTGAAGCCACCCCGTGGCAAAACTACTGACATCAAGGAAGGAGAAGCTACATCGATACATAGCTGTAACTCGATTTCATTTTCTGAAGCCACCGACATTTCCTTACTTCTTTCCACTGAGTTCTCCCACCATATGATTATCTCAGAAATTGAAATGGCAAAAAGAGATGTGATCATCAACCATTAAACTTTTCCACCTGACGATATGGTTGCAGGTTGCCTCCGATCAAAATTACTGAACTATTTCTGAAGAAATCAAGGCCTTCTCAGAAAATCAAAGGGCAAAAAGAGAAGTGATCATTAACTTGCCTCTGATCTGCTCCACCAGAAGTCGACATAGAAGCAGGCTACCTACACTAACAGACAATCAGACAAGCATGCCAAACAAAACAGAGATGGAGGAAGATGTAAGAGTTAATATATATATTCTTCTGCATCCTTTCAACCGATATTGGATTACTCACATCTAAAACTAAATAGCAATGCTTAACTTCTTGGATGCTTTTCTGTAACAGATAGGTTGCATGCTTTTCTGCAACGGATAGGATCAATGCAACGATTAACTTTATTCATGATTTTTTACCAGTCAGTCAAATGTTTTATTGCTTTTTTAAATGTGTCAATTTGTCAGTTATAGATTTTCACGTTTTTTTCTAAATTTGTTTTTGATTTTAATGATTTTTTATTCTCATGCTTTCCAAATTTGTTTTGAAATGTGTCAATTGGTTAGTTAGTTATAAATTTTCATGTTTTTCTAAATTTGTTTTTGATTTTAATGATTTTTTATTCTCATGTTTTCTAAATTTGTTTTGAAAATAATGATTTTTTAATTCTTGCTTTAAAAAAAAACATATAATTTATCACTAATTTATTCATATCTTTTTTAAATTTA
>APFE031690168.1:0-34573 GCA_000404065.3 Pinus taeda
AAGTCATTGGAAAGAAGCTAAAAGAATACTTCGTTATGTTCGAGGTACAATACAGTTTGGGATTCATTACAGTGCCAAAGCAACTCCTCTATTAGTTGGTTTCACTGATTCTGATTGGGCTGGTGACCCTGATGATCGGAAGTCTACTGCCGGTTATGTCTTCACTCTTGGTTCAGGACCTATTACATGGGCTTGTAAGAAACAGGCTGCATTTCTCTTTCGTCAGCAGAAGGAGAGTATCGTGGTGCCGTGGAAGCTAGTAAGGAAGCCTTGTGGCTTCGTCAGATCCTATCAGAATTGGGCTTTGATCAACAACATCCGACTACACTTTGGTGTGATAATCAAAGTGCCATTCAACTTTGCAAAGATCCAGTTCAGCATCAGCGCAGCAAACACATTGAACTACACATGCACTTCATCAGAAAACTCATTCATGACCATGTTCTTGAAGTGCAATATTGTTCAACAGATGATCAGGTTTGCAGACATCTTCACAAAGGCTCTCACAGAGGCGAAGTTCACTAAACTTCGATATATGCTTGGAGTTCAGGAAGTTGTCACTACGGGGGGATAGGCTCTAGTGCCTCCTTCCTTCTCCTATTGTGTCATATTTGTAAATCCTTCAATCCTATCCCAAGTTGTTCTTAAGGGGGGATGTTAGGATATTCCGACACATAGGAAATAGTTAAGTTCAACTTGGTCTAGTATAGAGTAAGGTATAGAGTTAGGTAAAGTGTGTTTCTTTACCGTTGTACATTTTGTAACTTACAATCCGACGGTCACGATATGTAGTGATTCGACGGTTCACTCTCTCCTCGGTATTACCGACACTTGATCCGTGGCTTGACACTCGATTGGTCCATGAGTTCTATTTAAAGTGCATGGAGGGTCATTGTTCGGGTAATCCGTCTATGAGAGAAAGCTTATGTAAATTTTCATTCTTTTATTAATAAATTTCCTGTAGTAGCCACGTTGGCGCAGGTCGTGGATTGTTTCCCTCTGAGGGTTTTAACCACGTCAAAAATACTGGTGTATTGATTTGAGATCTGGTTGTGAGTGGTGTCCTTTTGGTGTTCTTTCTGAGGAACTTACCCTGTAAACTCCTACATAGTGGGATATCTACATGATCAATTCTTGTGGTGAAAGAATATGGAAAACATTGGAAAGATAGAGATTGATAAATTCAATGGACAAAGTTTTGAGTCGTGGAAGCTCAATATGGAGGATCTGTTGGTGGATAAAGATCAATGGATCATAGTAAATATGGGTATTAAACCAATGGAAATTTCAGCAAAAGATTGGAAAAAGTTGGATTAGAAGGAAAAGAGCACAATACGATAGTGTATCTCAGATCCAGTATTGTTGAATGTATCAGGGGAAGCTACGGTTAAGGCTTTGTGGGACAAGTTAGGGATTTTTTTACTAATCTAAGTCTCTCGTGAACAAATTGTTCCTATGGAAAAGGTTGTATAACCTGGGGATGAAGGATGGATACCTGGTAACTAAGCATCTAAAAATGTTTAATACTGTGGTAAGCCAACTTTTATCTATTGATACAAAAATTTTAGACGAAGATAAGTGCATCAGTTTGTTATGTTCTCTTCCAAATTCGTGGGATATTCTAGTTGTTCCTATTGGTAGCAATACAACTACATTGAAGTTTGATGAAATAGTCTCAACCTTGTTGTCAGAGGAGATGAGATTGAAAAATATGGAGAGCCAAAATGGAGGTGCCTTGTCTATAAGAAGAGGGTCTCAGAACAAAAACAAAAATAAGTCCTCGAGTGGGAGATATAAATCTAGAGGGAGATATAAATATCTTGGAAAACCTATAAAGGTATGTTGGAAATGTGGAAAAGAAGGGCACTACAAAAAGGATTGTAAATATAAATCTCTCGAGAAAGGGATCTGATGATGCTCCTTCTGCAAAGGAAAAAACCACTTTAGATGAAGGTGGGGATGTTTACTTGGCTTCTTCTTCAAATACGACATGGTTGACTGACTCAGGTGCATCCTTTCACTTTACTCCCCATATGGAGGGGTTCTGTGAGTACAAGAAATATGATGGTGGTGATGTCTTCCTTGGGGATGACAAGAAGGCCATAATCATCAGACATGGAAAATTCAAGTTGAAGTTGCAAGGTGGAAGTATTAGAACACTTCCTAGTGTTCTGCATATTTCTGCATTGGCCAGAAATTTGGTTTCTGTAAGCAAGATGGATGATGTAGGTGTAAAAATAGTTTTCAAGAAAGATATTTGCAAGATGGTTCAAGGAGCACTAGTATTTATGCAAGGAGTTTGGATTGGAAATCTGTACAAGCTTCTAGGTAGCACTGTTATTTATGGGTGTAAAAATTATGTGGTTCCTAAAATTGGAGCAAAAAATCTAGTGGTATCCGGAGAAAATACCATGTTATGGCATCAAAGGCTTGGACATGTTAGAGAGAAGGGCCTACGAATACTACATGGTAATGGTATGGTAGAAGGTATGTCTAATTCTTCTCTAGATTTCAATTTTTGTGAATATTTTGTATAAGGGAAGAAGAATCGGGTGAGTTTCCCCTCAAGTTCTAAGAGGGTGAAAGGGATATTAGAGCTTGTGCACAGTGATGTTTTTGGACATGTGGCGGTCACATCATTGGGTAAGTATGTTTACTATGTCTCATTTATAGATGAATTCTCGAGGAATACATGGATATATTTCCTCAAGAATAAATCTATAGTCTTTGACAGGTTTAAAGAATTTAAGGCTCCGGTAGAAAATTAGACACAGAAGAAGATTAAGGTGTTGAGGACAGATAATGGTGGAGAATTTTGCAAGAATGAATTTGAAGAGTTTTGTAAGAAGTGTGGTATAGAAAGGAAAAATATTACTCCATGCACACCTCAACAAAATGGAGTTGAAGAAAGAATGAATAGGACATTGATGGAAAAGGCAAGAAGCATGCTTAGTGGCACTGGATTAAGGCAGGAATTAGGGGTAGACGTAGTGGATATTGCATGTTACCTAGTTAACATATCAGTTTCACCGACATTGGAGGATAAGACTCCACATGAGGTAGGGACTTGTAAGAAACCCTCTCTTTCACATATGAGGGTATTTAGTCATGATGCATATGTACATGTTTTAAAGGAGAAAATAACCAAGTTAGATATTAAATATGAAAGGTGCATTTTTATTGGATATAAGGATGGTTTAAAAGGTTATATAAGGGTATTTAGTCATGATGCATATGTACATGTTTTAAAGGAGAAAATAACCAAGTTGGTTATTAAATATGAAAGGTGCATTTTTATTGGATATAAGGATGGTTTAAAAGGTTATAAGCTTTGGAACCCAGAAACAAGGAAGGTTGTGTACAACCAAGATGTGGTGTTTAGAGAGGTGAAGGATGTTATTAAACAAGAACTCTTACAAAAGGAACCTAGAAAGATAGAGTTTGAACTAAAGGAGGAAGAATCAGACTCTACAGCGAAACAAGAATCAGAAGAGGAAGAGCCACAAAATCTAGTTTTGAGAAGATCAATTCAAGAGAGAAGGCAATCAGAGAGGTATAATCCATCTACATTCTATTAAAATTTTTCTTTATCTATTAGTGATGATGATACTAGAATTTTCAGGGAGGTAGTGGATTTAGAGGATGGAAAACTCTGGAAAGAGGTAATGGTTGATGAAATGGCATCTTTGGACAAAAATGAGGCTTGAGATCTGGTGGAGTTGTTGGCTAGAAGGATCCCCATTGGTAGAAAATGAGTGTTTAAGAAGAAGATGAGTGCAAAAGGCAAGGTGAAGAAATACAAAGCTCAGCTGGTAGCAAAATGTTATTCCTAGGTGTCAAGAATTGATTTTGTTAATAATTTTTCTCATGTTGCTAAGTTAGATTCTATTAGATTACTTTTATTAGGTGTTGCTACTTGTGATTTTGAGGTAGAAAAAAAGGATGTGAAGACAACATTTCTTAATGAGGATATGGAAGAAGAGATCTACATGAAGCAACCAGAAGGGTTTGTAGTGAAGGGTAAGAAAGAACTAGTATGCAGGTTAAAAAAGTATCTATATCGGTTAAAACAAACACCAAGGATGTGGTATCATAAATTTAATACATGCATAGGGGGACTTGGCTTCACAAGAAGCAAAGAGGATCATTGTGTATATTTTAAATTTATTGGTGATCATGTTATTTATTTGGTCTTGTATTTGGATGATATGTTGTTGATTGGCAATGACAAATAAATTATCGAGGATTTGAAGACCCAATTATCCTCCAAATTCGACATGAAGGATCTTGGTGCTGCAAACTATATTTTGAGCATGGAAATTAAACAAGATTGGGAAAAGAGGAAGCTCTGGTTAAACCAGAGGAAGTATGTTGAGACAATATTAGAGAGGTTTAATATGCAGGATGGTAAATTAGTGAAGGCTCATATTCTTGAAGGTGTAAATTTATCTGTTGAACAGTGTCCCAAGATACAAGAAGTGGAAGAGGACATGTTTCGTGTTCCATATGTGAGTGCAGTTGGTAGCCTGATGTATGCAATGGTTTGTACTAGACCAGATATTTCACATGCAGTGGGAATATTGAGTAGGTTTCTGTCAAAACCAAGGAAGGATCATTGGACAACAATGAAGTGGGTTTTTAGGTATTTGCGTGGAACTAGTGATTATGGTCTATGCTACAAAGGAAGGCTAGGATTAGATATATTTTTGGACATCCACAACTTTGTTGATGCAAACTGGGTTGGAGATCTACATTGGAGAAGATATACAAGTGGGTATGTGTTTAACCGATTTGAAGGAGCAGTCAATTGGATGAGCAAGGGACATTATGTAGTGGCTCTTTCAACTACAGAAGATGAATATATGGCAGCCATTCATGCAAGCAAAGAAGCAGTTTGGTTGTAGAGATTGTGTTCAAGTATGGGATTGGTACAGTGAGCCATAAGGATAGACTGTCATAGCTAATGTGCAATTTTCTTGGCAAAGCACCCTACTTATCATTCAAAGACAAAGCACAATGATGTTCAGTATCACTTTGTGAGGGATATCGTTGAGTAAAAAAAGGTGTTGCTGGTAAAGGTGAACACATTGAAGAATGTTGCAAATGCATTGACGAAGTATGTGAGGACTGAGAAGTTTTCTTTGTGTAGAGAAACAATGGGTGTTACGGGGATAGACCAATGACTAAACTCTCCTGCAACCCCCATTATGGAAAGAAAACAAGTGGGATAAGTTAGGTGTAAGTTATATTCTTTCCATGACTAGCTACAGGCATTGTACGTTGTTTTGGGCATAGTGAGGGGGTGGAAACCCCCCCTGTCAGGTGGTTTGCATCGGGGCAGTAGCCCCATTGAACGGGGTCTAAGGCAATGCCCCCATATATATATATATATATATATATATATTATATATATATATATATATATATATATATATATGCAAATTAGGACCTACCCATGGTTTTTTGCATGGGTTTTGCACATGGTTTTCTTCCCATGGTATTTTGTAGATTCAGTCAAATGAACTATGGTTACGTTTTAATCCAGGGTTATGGATTGGGGTTTATAAATGCTTCAGCATGTATATATATGTATTGTAATGTTGAAAGTAATATAATGAAAAATCAATCTGGTAGCCCTGGTTTTGGGATCCAGAGGAAAATCTCTGTGTATATTTGTTTTATGTTCTCGCCATTGTTTATTTTTTTGTTTGAAGAATTCGTTTGCAAGTAACTTTGTACAAGGTTAAAACCTACACTTGCAATGTTTTATAAGACCAAAAGGTAACCTTCCATCATCAAAAAATAATCATGCTAACATTTTCTTTGAAAATAGCTTCGATGATACTTCTAAATAATGTACCCAAATGCTCAATATTGGAATTGATGTAATTTTGAATTGAATATTATTTCTGATGATGTCACCATATCTTAAGATATTAACAATATGGCTATTACAAGGAGAAGCCTTTGTATATTAATATAGATTATCAGCGTTGCCATAGTACATAAGATTGGGAACCAAGCTTGGAACCAAGTTAATTGTAACAAAGTTAAGACCTCTTGCTCAGTGGTTCAACTTTTTCTTCTTGTTGGGAAATTCGTGATGTAATGTTATCAAAATAAAAATAAAGGGCTATTAATCATGTCAAATTACTTATGAAGGAAACATCAATGTCAAGATCATATTCTATTCCAACACCTTTTATTCCAAAATGGATTTGTAATCCATATTGGTAATTATCATGATGTTGATCTATGAAACAAGGTTTCATCATTATTTAAAGTTTTTGAGTTCCCCAGAAATCCTCCATTCTTTAGAAAATAGACCTCTACAATATCTCTTTGTGCTCTACCAAGCAACGTGGGAAATTTCAAATCTCTTCGGTGATTTCTTTTGAAAATGTTTCTCCTTTGCATTAGTACAAAATGTTATCCATGTTGTCCACTTATATCTATAGATTTAATATGAAAAACATATGTATCATATGAATGGCAGGAGAGTATATATAGTCTGCCCTTGTTTCCATTATAACTCAATAATATGGCATCTTTAGTAGTTACAAACCTTGGAATGAGTGGTAGGGATGCCCTTCATTGTGAGCTTACACCTGTTGGAAACTAGGACAATACTGAGAGGGTGGGTGAATCAATAGTGTAGGGATTTTACCAAATTAAAACTTTCTTTTAATTTGTATACATCATTAAATACTTCAACAATAACTTAAATAACCATAATAGAGATGATTGTCAACAATCACAATGGAACACACAAGAACAAGTAACTTTCAAAATTTCTCTTCAATACATTCATAGGGAAAGCTACAACTCGTTGTTACATTTTATCTAGCTACAACCAGCAGGAAGCTACAACTTCCTTATTTTTTAGTTACAACTAAATGGAGCTACAACCCCAATTATTCTCCAGCACCCACTAGAAGGAGAACCAACCCCTAATCAACAAGTTACAGTGTACCTTAGACACTCATTGTTCCATCTTTCATCCATTTTCATACTAGGATCAATGATTACCTTGTGCTTTCAAAAAAAATTAAATCTCATTCACCACTTCAGAAAATAATTTCACCATACCAACGCCTTGTTGCACCAAAAGCTTTATCTCTCAAAAAATCCATCCATCCTGCTTGATCAAGCCTACTGATATAGAATTTTGGCTTGATATTTTGGCGTGCATCTTTATTTTCTTTGATTATTGCATGCTTCCTTATTTTTTCCTTTATGCTACTCATATTAGTCTATTGGAAATGTTCTCCAACTTATTTGGCCTTAACCAACCTTTTCTACCAATGAGATGAGTTTATTTTCACTTTTTAGTGATTTTGGATTTTTACAGGACTTAGCAGTATGCCTGCTATTTTTATCTACAGTTAATTTGTCTTAACTACCAAATTTCACCACCAAAACTGATAGTTCCTCTGAATTTTAGTTTTATCCCCTTTTCTCATACATTTACCTATTTTTTCTACCACATAACCAATCTCTACGATCATGGTCTGAGGCTATTGGGCACTTAGCCCTTTTGATCACTACATAGGCCAAATCATTTGTATAAATGGCTTTGCACCATTTGGTATTGCTGCTACCCAGAGTGACCACGAGCTAACACTTAGCTACCTTAAGATCCTCCACTTCTCTTTATATACTGCAACCCTGGTCCTCCAACTACTATATGTGACCCAGTGTGGGTGCTTAGCAAGTAGCCATCAACATCTTGGCACTTCCAATTATGTGCACCTTTGTAAACTCATCGAGGTCTATCCATCGAGATAAGTTGTCCTCGTGGGGACAGCCTCACACCTCTCTGATTGGCTGTCGCTCTGTCAACCTACCACCATGTCCTGGAAAAATCCTCCCAATGATTTCCCTTTACGAATTTTTATTGACCATCTAGTTCATACCTCGATGTTGTTTTCATGATGACATCACACATACCACATGTCAACTTATGAGTGGTGACAAGTGTCACCCAGAAAAGGGCCATTTGAGTGCCCGAAAATCATGAATTTTTACATCACGTGTTCATGGTAATGTTACCACTTTTGTGTCTGAGCCAATTGTATGGTGCCACCTATCCTCTGTCAAAGGAGGGAGAAAGGGTCTTGAGGCCTATTCTGCAACAAATTTCTTTGTTAAAATAAAAAACACCAGATTCCTAAAAACAAGCCTCGACACCAATCCTGAGTAGATTGTGATTTCAGGAGGGGTGACCCCAAGGTAGATCTCCATCATTGATCTATGCGATTTACTATGCGATAAACCTCCTCTCATGATCACCAAGACTATTTGGAGGGCTGTCTCGAGTACTATCGGAAAGCCACCATGTGGCTTGATGATTTCCTCCCATTCCTTTGTGTGCTAAAATAATTTCTTTGGGGTGATACCTCTGAGCTATCACAATGGGGTGGGCTCCATCCATGCTATTTCATCTCGAAACTTTACATATGTATTATATATGAATCCTCTAGGGTGCTCCCGCCGGGGTATCACCATCAGGATGGTGTCATCTCGCTCCTCCTCTGGTCAATGAGCATGCTTCATGCTACTAACATATTGACCATGTCTACTCAGAGCTTTGTGTAGAGGATTTTTCATCCTTTTCGCTGATTTTGGAATTTAATCCAACTTTGGCTATGCACAAAACTCTCATCCAACCACTTTTAACTCTACTAGGTTTGACTTTGGGTCACCAACTTTGACTGGCTTTATCTCACGATCCAGGAAGCCATTTTCGAGCTTCCACATACCATTGGAAATATATTTCATAACTCTATCCACCTAAGTGGTTTCCATCTACAACTGAGATGATATCCTACTCCATGATTTTCTCCAAATCCATTGCATTGATTCCAATCTTTTTCCCTTCTTGTGTGCCTGGAACCTGCTCCGTGAGGTATTTATTTCATGTAGATAGTATGGCGGAGGAATAAGTATGACAAGAACAGATATCAGCCGTTGGACCGTGCAGATGGATGGCGGAGATTGGTTTGCAGAAGATATCGAGAGATATGAGAGCGGGGTGATCACAAGCCGTTGGATCTCGGATGAGCAGATCCTACGGTCGCTAGTCATGGAAGATGCATGGAGTTTATCGGGAGGGAGAGCGGGCTTAAGTGGTAAGCAGAATTGATCGCACCGCTTTTGGAGGGTGAGCGGTAATCGTACAAGGGCAAGCGATGCAAGTTATCGAGTGACGTGTGGCGGATGTGATGGGACAAAAACCGCTTTCCCCGCGAGCTAACACACGATTAGTTTGTGGGCGTGGGAGGAGCGAAAGACATCTGATCATGTCAAAGATGATCGGGCGGTGGACAATCAGTGCACATGTTTTTTTTTCGGATGTGATCGGGGACCATTAGATTGGGGTGCGGCAATAAATGGCTGAGATTGCGGCTAAGGGTTTATGAATGTGTGAGAGTATATGAGCGTGGGGTCATGTGGTTATGGTGATATGGGATCTTAAACTTAGCGCTCATGGACTTGAGGGAAAGTGGGTTTATCCAGGTTTTGGAGGAAAACAAAGATAGCGGGGGCTATGGGAGTATAAGGAAAATGAAGGAGAAGAAGGACACAGACTGTTGCGAGCTCCCTTTGAGCAAAACACACAGCCAAGCTTGTATTTGGTCCTCCAAATGTGAAAACATGTAGCAGGGATAACACTGACTCCTTTTGGGGATGAGATCCTCCCTGTGAGGTCTCAAGAACCTTCAAATCAATGCCTTTTCGATGAAAAAAATTAGCAAAATTCCTAGTGTTCCATTGGGCATGGAGTCTACTGAGCTTACAGTAAAACTGATAAAACAATTTATTTACAATTTTAAGGCCAAAAGACCTTAAATAACATAAATTTTCAAAAAACACCCATTAACTGGGCCATCAAAAATTGCTTCTCCTCCCATACTCTTTAGCCTGAAGGTGTTGTTCCCTTGGATCTGAGAAATAATAAAAGGCCCTATCCAGAAAGCATCAAACTTCCCATGGTTTCCTTTCTTCTCTTTAAGTACATCCCACTTTAGAACCAAATCTCCAACCTGAAAATCATCTATTTTTGTCCTTTTGTCAAAAGCATCCTTGATATTCTTCCGATGTGCTGCAGACTTTTCAACCAGTTGTCCTCTAATTTGATGTATCTCTGCTAAATCAGTGATCCTTTTTGCCATATTTTCTTCCTCATTCTACTCTTCATGTAGGAACTTTGCCACAGGGAGAGTTAATTGAATGGGGAACACAACTTCAGTGCCATATACCAGCTTGAATGGGGAATTCCCTGTTGATCTCTTAATGGTCACTCTATCAGTCCATAGTGCATATTTGAGCTTGGAATCCCACTTCTTTTTATTGTCATCCAACAGCTTCTTAATTATCCTTATCAGACTCTTGTTGGAAGATTCTGCTAGACCATTGCCTTGCAGGTAGTATGAGGTGGAATGAACCAGTTTAATACCCATTGAATTGCACATGTCCACCAATTCTTTTGCCCTAAAGGTTGTTGCATTATCTGTGACTAATTTATGTGAACAACCAAATCTGGTGAAGATATTCTCTGTCAAAAACTTCATGACCACATTATGATCAGCCTTTCTGGTAGGGATTGCTTCAATCCACTTAGTAAAGTAATCAGTGGCTACTAAGATCCATCTGTGTTGGCCACTAGAATGTGGATTTATTTCTCCAATGAAATCCAAGCCCCACTGCTAAAAAGGGCCACTAGCATGTATAGGCTTTAAGGGCAGGGATTTCAACTGTTTTTTCCCTTCAAATCTTTGGCACCTGTCACAAGATTTAACAAATAAAAACACATCAGAAAATAAGGTGGGCCAATAGTACCCAGCGCTGAGGATCTTGTGGATTGTAGTCTTCCAATAATGGTGTCCTCCACACATGCTAGAATGAAACTGCTGCATAACCTCTATTGATTGTTCTTTGTCCAAGCACCTCAAAAGAATTCCAAATGGGTCCCTCCAGTAGAGCAGATTTTCATAAATGCAATATTTAGCTACCCTGAGCTTAACAATTCTAGCTTGGCTTGTGCTTAAGCCTGGAGGAACTTCTAGCTTCAGAAAAAATTAAACTATTGCAGAGTACCAATCACAAGAAGCTAGATTTTCTGCTAATGACAACTTTTCCTCTGGTTCAACTGCTTCTTCTTCTGTTTGACCATTTTCTACATCTGTGCTTATACAATTTATATCCAATGTCCAGCAGTTTTCTTCAGCCAATAGTCTGGCAAGGCCCTGACCTTTGATGATCTTGGTGGGCTTCAATTCTATATTAAACTCAATTAGTTTTGCAATCCATTTAACCCTTCTTCCATCAGCATTAGGCTGCGTTATGACATCTTTTATTGCAGCAGAGCGCACATATGCAATTATCTTGGAATGCAGAATATAAATTCTAAAAGATTTCAAAGACTTGATCAGAGTATATGCTTGTTTCTCAATAATTTCATACGTCAACTCAGCATCCCTTACGGTTTTGCTGAAAAATGCCACCGGATGCTCTGAGCCTTCTTCATCTGCTTGCAATAAAACAGCTGCAAGGGTTTCATTAGAAGCAAAAGAGAATATATGGAACTCCTTGCTATAATCTGGACTGATTAAAGTGGGAGCCTCCATAATAGATTTTTTAATGGAATCAAAGGATTTTCTTGCTACATCAGTCCATCTGATCTCTAACCCCTTTTTTAACATGGAGGTAATATGCTTCACCAGTTCTGCAAAATTTGGTATAAACCTCCTCACAAAATTAATCTTGCCCAGAAAGGGCTAGATGTCCTTCTTTGATCTTGGGATAGGCAAGGTCTATATTGCTCTTACTCTTTCTGGGTCAATTCGGACACTTGCAGTAGACACAACATGCCCCAACAGCTTGCCTTCTTCTAAAGCAAACTGTGACTTTTTAGGATTGACTGAAATCCCAAACCTTCTCCACTTCAAGAACACTTTTTTCAAATGTTGCAAATGGTTTTGATGGCTGCTAGAGTACACTATTATATCATCAAGGTAGATAAGGAAAAATTTATCCTTCTCTCCCACAAATGTTATATCCATAGCTCTCTGAAAAGTGGCTCTAGCATTCATCAACCCAAAAGGCATCTTGGAATACATAAAAGTGCCCCAAGGAGTGGTGAATACAGTCTTCTCTTAGTCATTTGGATGTACTACAACCCGATTATATCTTAAAAATCCATCCAGGAAAGACATCACTTTGGCTCCTGAGACCTTTTGTAGCAAATGCTCCATCTTGGGTAGAGGGTAATTGTCTTTCTTAGAGCATTTGTTTAAGTTCCTGAAATCAAAACAGAGTTTGATTTCTCCACTTTTCTTCCTTACCACTACCAAATTTGCTACTCATTTTGAATATCTGAGAGGGACTATGATTTTGGAGGCCAACAACTTTTTTATTTCTTTTTCAATTAGAGGGAGGAGCAAAGGGTTTATTGGTCTCAGCTTTTGCTTGAAAGGAATGGTGCCTTTCTCTAGAGGAATTTTATGCTGGATGATCTTCTTGTCATATGTTTTCAGGTCACTATATTCCCTAGCAAAGACATCAGCAAATCGCTTCATTAAATTGTAGTATTCAGTACTTTTGTCAGCGGACAGATGAGTGGAAAGATTTATATATCTTGGCTGACCCGGACTCCCTATATTATGCTTACAGAATGCATTTTGGTCTTCTTTTAGGGCAGCCTTGTAAGGCACATCATTCTAGTCAAACAAATTTTCTAGGGGAACTAAACCCTTGGGTATAAGATTGTTGGGCAGTTGGACAATCCTATCTTTACCAATTTTATTTCTAAGCTGGGATTGGGGATTTTCTTCTAAGGCTTCATTTTCTTGGTCAATTTTCATTTCAGAAAATTCATCAATGACTTGCCAGAACCTATTCACTTCATCATCATCTTCAAAAACTTTCCAATGCTGGACATTATCATGCAAGGATGGTCTATATTTCATTTGTACTTCATAAACTAGTATCGGAGGCATGGGAGGGATGAACATGCTAGCAGACACAGCAAGGGAATCAACAAGCTGATTTTTGGCTCTAAGGATGTATGAGATACAAAAACTATCAAAAGAATCTTTGAGTCTCTATACCTCATCTCTGTATGCTTTCAGCCTTGGGTGCTTTGCTTGAAATGTTCTGTTTACTTGCTGAATGATAAGATCAACGTCTCCAAACACTTTTATGTTCTTGATTTCTCTGTCTTTTGCTGCATTAAGACCCGATATCAGAGCATCACACTATGCTATATTCTTGGTGACTTGGAAGGCCAGCTTAAAAGGCAGTTGTGTGCTTTCTCGTTTTGGACATATCAGCACCACTCCTGCTCCTGCAGTCTCCTTGGAACATGCTCCATCAAAGAACATCTCCCAAACTTGACTTCCTTGCTCTTCCTCGGCCTGAACTATTTGTTTCTTGAGTTGTATTGAGGCCTTCTGAGATTCTTCTATTTGGAGAATACATGCTCCAAAATCAATTTCCACAGTATAAATAGGATGATTAGAAGGATTGTTCTCATCATTGATGATGTATGCCAGCTCTGCTTCTCTATACAATCTCCTGCTTTCTCCTCCAAAAATTGGGACAGTGGCATAAGATAAGTCATTCTGTAGTGTCCCACCTACTCTCTTAATCCATCCTCTAGACAGAAGCATGCCAAACTTAGGAGGGACATCTACTACCACAATGTCCATCACCATGCTCTTCATGGGTAGCTGAGTTAGGGTAATAGCTAAATCTTTGATCAGTCCTAGACTTTTCACCTTTCTTGAATCAAAGGAGAATAGATCATGATATGATCTGGTGATATCAAGGCCTAACTCTTCCATGACAGCTTTTGGCATCAGATTGTGGCTAGCCCCAGTGTCTAGCAGGCAATTGTGGAGGATTTTGTCATGAATGGTCAAGGAGACATAAAAGGATGGAGAATTATCATCAGCAGGTTCAGTCATTGGGATAAGCACAATTGCAGGTTTATCATCTTGTAAATTAACAGAGTCAGTGGAGGTTTGTGTGGCTTTTAGCTCAAGAGCTTCAAGGATAGTCTTTCTAAATACTTCACTCTTTACAAGTTCTAACAGAGGTACATATATTTTTAACTTCTGGACTTCTGCTTCAAAGCGGAAAGGGGAAGGGGACTTGTCAGGAACCCTTACCTCTTGAGCTGGTGCTTTGAGGATGACTGGATCAGCTGTCGGTCTCTTTTGTCTAGTATTCTGTGGCTTTGTTTGGACAACAACTTTTTGGGCAGGATTCTCCTTGGCATTGTTTGCTTGTGACCTCAAATTATATCTTTGTTGTTCACTAGTCTATAGAATGGCCTCTCTATCCCATTCTTGACTAGTTTGGTCCGGGAGTAATGCTTCTTCATATGCAGCCAATGTCAAAAAGGCAGCACTGCCTTTATCTTCCATGCAATGGATTTCATCCTCTTCTTCAAACTGTTCCTCCTCCATGACTACATTTTGAAAAGGAGCTTTAACTTTTTGTTCTTCGTTTGGTTCTTTACCCCTCTTAATGATTTGCAATTGTTCATTTTCTCTTCTAAATGGATTTGGGTTTCTTGGAGCAAATGTGTTCTGCTACCTGGTCTTTCCTGAGTTCTGCTCAACCTTCAGCTTAGATATATCAGTAGCCAATGACTCTATCATTCTAGTCATTTTGTCTAATTTAGGCTCTGATGATGAAACAAAGGAAGAAGAAGCCTCACCTCTCTGCCTCCTTCTGTCAACATGACTTTTGAGTTTTTCTGCAGCCATAATATTAGATTCTACTTCTAGGGCTGCATCTTGCATATCAGCCAGAGTGACACATCTTCTTTCTCTCAATAGTAGGCAGAAATTAGAGTCAAAAGCATTGGCATAAGTAAGTTTGGCAGAGGTAGGGGTTGACTTTACTTCAACTGGTATCTTACTATACATACGATTGAATCTTTTATTAAAATCAGGTAATGATTCCCCATTTCCTCTTTTGAGGTTACCAAACTCAATGTGGTAATATAGCAAGTCCTTTTTATCTCCCCAGTGCTTCAAAAATACATCATCTAAGGCTTCAATATCAGCAACAGATCTAGGGGTCAATTCTCTGAACCATTTCTAGCCTCTCCATACACATCATCTTCACTAATATCCAGGTTATCAACATAACTGTAAAAAGATTCAAGGTGTTCTTCAGCTATTACCCCCTCTGTACCAGTGAACTTAGGCATATATTTTTGGTACTCTCTTGCAGGCATGGCATTCAAAGGAACAAGCAAGACCAAGGGTCCATACCTAACAGCTATGATTCTTTCCATTTTTGTAGGTGCTTGCTGGCCTGCCATGACTGGGGTAGGTGGAAGGACACTGGCAAATTGGATGGTGGGGAACAATGAAATGGATGACAGAGACAAGGGAATATGATGGACTGTATGAGAGGCTTTCTTTGGACTGAGATCCAAAGGGGAACTAAAAGAACAAGGCGCTTTATGAATCTTTGAAGGTGTTTTTTCACTAGAAATACTAGGTTCTATATATTCAAATGATATATTCTCAACTATAACCTTCTCTTGCAGAGATACATAAGATTTCTTAGGCTTACCTGATCTTGATGCTCCTTTCTGTGATGTTTCTTCGATTTGACAATCTTCTCAGGGTTAGGCACTGGGTCAGCTAGTGATTTCTGAGTATTTCTCCGAGTATGCCTCAGAAACTAAGCTAAAACTGAAATGTGGAGTCACCACCAGGTTGGTTCTCCAGTAGAGTCGCCAGATAGATGATTAAACCAAGAATGTGCCCAGACTCTGCCTATCATCAAAATCTGGAACTGTGTCGTTCTCCCAAGGAGGCTAAGCTTCAATTTCCTCTCCCTAGCGATCGTGCCAATCAATGTTATCATCCCAAGAAACTCTCCTAGGTTGTATCTCGGAGATGCTCGAGAACATTACAAACTCAACTTAATGTTGGAAATGGATGAATGGAAGGAATGATGCTTGTTCAAGCCAGATAACCACTCCTACTATGCTTAACTCCAGACATGCGTGAACACCTGTAGACTACAAGGCTTTAGACCACCAATTACTCATAGTTTAAGGATTTGGTGAACATGGAGAATACTAACCACACCAGCAAATGCACAGGACCCTTTGATGGCCGGTTGCAACCAGTAAAGAGGTCTACAAATATGTTTCCTAATGCACAGACATGATGACAGCTCTTTGTCACTAAGTAAACAGAAACCTGAATAATACGTTCACTGATACAAACAAGACTTTAACACAGAGATAGGATGACGGCTCCTCTAATGCTAAATATCAAGAGATCATGAAAAATGCATAACAGGCACAGCCTAGAACAGAATAGAAGTGAAAAGTGAGAAATTATCAGCAAAAGAAGCTTGTATTAGCTAAAAATGAAGATGAGACGATGTAAGTATCAAGGTAGTTACAGTGTCCAGAAGTTGAACCTTACATCAAAACAACAACCATCAACCCTTATTACATCTGTTTTCTCAGTATATATAGAGTTTCTTTACAAAGATGTTTTGTTGTTCTATGCGTGGAGGGGTCATAATTGACCATCAACCGCTTTAACTATCTGAAAGAGTCTCTGCTACAATCTACTTGCTTTAATGAATGAATTTGATCTTTTCTACGGCTTAATTGTCCTTCTTGAAGAGGTGGAGTGTTGTATGGAAGAAGTCCCATAATTGATAAATGTTGTGATATGCTCGAGGCACGTCCTTCTCTTCTCAGCCATCCTTCATGTTAAATGCGGTTGTTGAGGATCTATTACACTGAGTACTGGATATTGGCCACTTTCTTCCTTCGGATGCACAAGACAGGCTATGGATGTAGACAGCATGGTGGAGGCATGAGTATGACGAGAACAAACATCAGCCATTGGACTGCGCAGATGGACGGCAAAGATTGGTTTGCAAAAGATATTGGGAGATATGAGAGTGGGCTGATCACAGGCCATTGGATCTCAGGCGGGCAGATCCTATGATCGCTAGTCACGGAAGATGCACGGAGTTTATCGGGTGGGGAGAGCGGGCTTAAGGGGTAAGTGGAATTGATCGCACCGCTTTTAGAGGGTGAGCAGTAATCGTACAAGGGCGAGCGATGCGAGTTATCGGGCGACGCATGGCAGATGTGATGGGACAAAAACCACTTTCCCCGCGAGCTAACGCACGATCAGTTTGTGGGCACGGGAGGAGCGAATGACGTCCGATCATGTCAGAGATGATCAGATGGTGGAAGATCAACGCACATGTTTTTTTTTGTCAGATGCGGCCGGGGACCGTTAGATCGGGGTGCGACAATCAACAGCTGAGATTATGGCGGAGGGTTTATGAATGCGTGCGAGTATATGAGCGCAGGGTCACGTGGTTATGGTGATATGGGATCTTAATCTTAGCATTTGGGGACTTGAGGGAAAGTGGGTTTATCTAGGGTTTTGGAGGAAAATAGAAATAGCGGGGGCTATGGGAGTATAAGGAAAATGAAGGAGAAGAAGGACACAGACTGCTGCGAGCTCCCTTTGAGAAAAACACATGACCAAGCTTGTATTTGGTCCTCCAAATGTGAAAACATGTAGCAGGGCTAAAATGGCCTTTAGCTAATCTTGATCTTAATGGGCTTGAATAATTTCTTTTTTTCTCCATGGATATCAAGGAAACATGTGCTTGTGTAGGGGGGGTTTAACAGTGTCCTTCTTGTCTACACACCAGTATTTAATTCACCAACAATTTTATCAACTAGGTGATGTTTTTGTACATACCGTGGGGGATATATTTCTTGAGAACAAGAGGTATATTCCTCGCTTTCTTCTACAACTACCTCATCATGCTCTTCATTGATGCTCACTAGTTCAATAAGGATGAGTTGCTTCTCTCCTTAATCAGCATGCTCACTTAGTCTAAGGATGATGAAATCTCCCCTTATGCATTGTATTCACAGTAAAATGAGGTTTCCCCTCAAAGAGGACAAGAATTATTAGTTTCTTATCATTTTTAAGTTATAAAGTCAATAATTATTCCACTTATCAAACAAAATGTGAACTTTGGAAGTAGCCCCAACTACCACCTTATCCTTAGAATCAATTGGCTTAAATAAAGTACCAATCTTTCCAACTCTAAATCCAAGTTATCCTCCCAACTCCTTCTTCCATTCACTATTAAGTCCACATAAGAATTTGATTTAGGTTCCATCCTCGATTTTCAACCGAGGTGTCTATTCTTTGTAAATACTTCTCCAACAAGGGTTTCTTCCTTCCATTCTAACATAGGACCCAACTAAATATGATTTATTAAAATAAATGAATTATTCAATGAACATGAAAAATATTTATCTTAGCCTAAAGTGGATTTAGCTTAGGATGATATCTTCATCTACCTTAGGAAAATAGTTTTTTATAATCTAGGTGTGGCTTGGGATAGAACATAACTATAATCAAGACTTTACAATATATTATTAAACAACAATAATTAGGACATTTCAATCCAATATCAACATCATCAAAGATTCAAGTTAGCACCAAGGAACTACTGCATTACAAAGATTGATATGAGGAAGATTGAGGTAACGATCCTATAACATGAATATTCTTCATGGAGCAATACTTTGATCTACACCAAGTGGAAACCTTGCAAAAGGAAACATTGCATCCATTTTTTTAGAACAAGAGCAACATGTATGGTATCAATGGCCTTGTGAAAGAAAAAATGATTTTGTTATATCTCGGTCCATATTTACATAGGAATTGATAACACATTATGGGGCTATTAAATGCGATAGATTATTTGTTTGAATGGTAAATCTTTGACCAAGAGGTCCAATTACAGAGCACATTTAATAATTCCAAAGTTTGAGTCTTAAGGTAAAGAACATTTCAAAGGATAATTTCTTATGCCTACCTATGGGAACTCTAAAGGAAATCATCCAACATGAGGTGCATCTCTTTGAACCTAAATATTTAGAGAATTCTTTCAGTCTGACAAGGAAAGTTGAAAGTAAAAATATGGCCACTATAAAATTGGTCGTTAATAACTATAGATAAAATCGTACTTCATATCCTAAACTGACAAGTTTGACTTCTCATTGAATGGATGAAGGAGGAGAAAAGGGATTATGTTTCATAGTGACAACAAATATAGTAAGGGGCATAAATGCAGTGAGAGGAAATTATTCTACAAAGACTATCACGAAGATGAAGATTATCAATAAGTGGAAATATCACAAGATATAGAGCCAGAAGAGTATACTACAACAATATATTATCATGCATTGGCCAATATTAATACTCAATGAACCCTCAAGATAGAAGGATATATTAAAAATAAAAGGGTGATAGTATTAATTGATTTAGGTAGTAGCCATAACTTCATAAAGTACAAATTGGCAAAAAAATTTAATTGCTTTATATATCAAACACCAAAATTTCAAGTAATGATTGCAGATGATGTCATAAATTGTTCATGAAAATTCCATTTTGTTAAACTAAATATGGGGGAGTATTTGTTGGATACTCCTATTATTGCAATTCAAGCTAGTGATTCTGATGATGGAATAGAGATCCAATGGTTACAATCATTGGAAATAGTGGCCCTTAATTTTCAAGATATTTTCATAAGATTTTATTCAGAAAGAAAGGAAATTGAGCTTAGAGATATCCAAGAGAAGCCCAATGAAGAAATAAGCTCTAATAGCATGAAAAAATTATAAAAAAGGGACACAGATATGTAATTGCACAATTGTATTCATTAGATGTTCAAATATCTATATCCTTTGCTCTAATGGATCTCTAGGAAGTTATAGAAAATCATTCCAAGGTATTTGGAGAGATGTCTAAACGTATTCCTCCTACTAGAGATCATGATCACACTATTCAATTGTAAGATATAAGTGTACCACCTAACATTAGGCTTTAGATGTATCTGTATGCAAAAAAGAGTGATATTGAGCTTATGGTTCAAGAAATGTTAGAAAATGCCATCGTTCAACCTATCCATAGTGCTTTCTTGGAACTATTGGTGATGGTTATAAAAAAGGATGGTTCATGCATATGTGTCAAAATTACAAATAGATCAAAAAAATGACAATCAATGAAAAGTTTCCTATTTCCTATCATTAATTAATCAATAGGCAAATTTTATGGATCAATTTTATTTGCTAAGTTGGATATCCATTCAGAATATCATCAAATCATAATAAGGTAAGAAGACCCTCTTGAAAAACAACCTTTAGAACACATGAAAGGTCATTACGAGATTTTGGTTATGTTTTTTGGACTTACAAATGAACCTTAAAGATTTCAAAGCTTGATGAATTCTATTTTCAATCCCTTCCTTTGGAAATTTATGATTTTTTTGATGATATACTAATCTACATCCAATATTGGGAAGAGAATGCAACATGTTGACAGAGTATTAACACTATTGGAAGAGAAACAACAATAAGAAAACCCTTCCATCTGTTCATTTGGGGTTCAAGAAGTGAAATATTTGGGTCATATTGTAACCCATGAGGGTGCCAAAGTGGGTCCTAATAAAACCATAACTTTCTAGGAATGGTCAATCCTAAATACCTTGAAGAAACATAGAGGATTCTTAGGATTGATAAGAGATTACCACAAGAATGTCAATAATTATGGTAAAATAGAAACACCACTAACAAAATTATTGAAGGAAGCATTTTCTTGGACTAAAGAAGTAACCAAAACTTTTAAAAAACTTAAAGAGGATATGTCTACAATTCTTGTTATGGCAACACCTAACTTCATAAAAACCTTCATCATGGAGTTTGATGCCTTAGGCCATCGTATTGGTGTAGTTCCAATGCAATAAGGAAGGCCCATTACCTTTGAAAGTAGTGAACTTAAAGGAAGAACATACTTAGGCCCGTCTATGAAAAATAAATGTCGAACATACTACATTCAGTTACTAAATGACACCCATACTTAATGTAAATACAATTCAAAGTAAAAACATATCATGTTAGTTTTAAGTACTTATTGGAAATAACACTATCTTTAGAAGAGAAAAAAATGGGTTACAAATATTTTGGCTTATGAATAAGAAATTATCTACAAACATGGGAAAAAAAATCTTGTGGCGGATGCACTCTTAAGGAAAGAGGAAGACACAAAGGGTTTAATATGCATTATTTTCATTCTGTGATCTTACTAGGTGGAAAAAGCAAGGATATAATGGAAGCAAGATGAGAAGGCATGCAAGATCATTAAATAGTTACAGGAGGGCCCTGATGCAATAGAAAAGTTCACGTGGAAGAATGATTTGTTGTGGTATGAATATTGCTTATACTTATGTAAGAATTCTCAACTTATTAGTGTTTGATGATTTATGTGGTGATGATCTTGAAGCCGTGATGTTAGAAATTTCTCCACAGTAGACATTTTTATTGTCAGCGTTTTGAGTCTACATCAAGACCCATTGTCAAGATAAAGTCGAGTAGAAGAGATTGTGAAATGGATGATATACATAGGAGAGAGAGCGCATTGTGAAAGAAAATGGCCAACATTTTTGCGATCAAATTAATAATTATTGGTAAAGGTTTGAATACATAATTAATATTTAATTTATTTAATTATTATAAATAATTTATGTTAATGTTTCTAGTTATAATTGATATAATCAATAATTATATTAAATTTTTAATATTTTTAATTTATTAGAGTTATTAATAGTTATTGATATTAATTAAGGAATAGAAGGGGTTAATTAGGTAAGTTTTAAGTTAATTAAGTTAAATTTATTTAATTAATTAATGTAATAAATAATTATTGTATCTTAGATTATTGTATCTCAAGTTATTCTATTCCTTAATTAATATCATTAATAGTTAATAATAAAAATTAAGGAATAGAAGAAGGCAAGGTGCAGTATGATAAGGTTAAGGAAGGAAGATTAGTTTTGGTTGATTGGAGATTATGCCTTATGTGCGAGCAAGGGGATCTAACTCTTGTTGACCTCTATCCCTTCATATTTGTTGAGATTGTTGGCATGCCCCATGATTTCTAGAACATGCGTGAGACTCCGGAAATCATGATGCATCCCAACAATCCCAATGGAGATGGAGGGATAGAGGTCAGCAGAAGTTGGATCCCCCTGCCCACAAAAAATCTATAATCTCCAATCAACCAGAATTAATCCTCCTTCCTTAACCTTATCATATTGCACCTTGCCCTCTTATATTCCTTAATTTATATCATTAACAATTATAATATTAATTAAAGAACAACCTAGTCTAAGATATAATAACTATTTATTAAATTAATTAATTAACTTAAACTTACCTAATTAACCCCCTTTTATTCCTTAATTAATATCATTAACTATTAATAACTACAATAAATTAAAAATATAAAAAAATTAATATAACTATTGATTATGTCAATTATAACTATAAAAAATTAACATAAATTATGTATAATTATTAAATAAATTAAATATTAACTATATTCAAACTTATACCAATAACTACTAGTTTGATCTTAAAAGTGTCCACCATTTTCTTTCACAATGCGCTCTCTCTCCTATTATATTATCCATTTCACATTCTCTTCTACTCAGCTTTTTCTTGACTATGGGTCTTGGTATAGACTCAAAATGTTGACAATAAAAATGTGTGGAGAAATTTTCAACATCACAACTTCAATTCTCAACTTAAACAAAAGGTCCTTTTGGAATTACAAACTTCTATAGTGGGAAGATATCCAAGGTTCTTGAATACATACCATAGGATCAATAAAGAATTTTTTTGGGAAGGTTTTAAATTAAATGTGCAAAATTATTTGGTTGAATGTTTTTTATGAAAACAAACTAAAGGAGAAACAATGAATACCCAAAGTCTCCTTCGACCATTATCTATACCAAGCTAGCATTGAGAAATAATTTCAATGTATTTTATTATAGGCTTACTCAAATATCAAGGAAAGAGTGCCCAAGCATCTTTATGGTTCTAGTACAAATATAAAAACCAAAAATCAAGCAATTACTAAGTACCTCATCAAATGGAAGAACCTACCAATGGAAGAAGTGACATGGGAAGACGAATTGCTCATGCATAAACACCTACATATAGTCAAGCATTGAGGAAAACAATTATTTAAATGGAATGGGCATGTTAAGCCCTATATAATCCCCATGTTAACCCTAAAACCCCCTATTAATCCCTATATATTGAATGATTATATTTATATTTTTATATTATTATTGAGGATAGGAGACATAGTCTTAGGATAAGGAGACATAGTCTTAGGATAATCAAATATTGTCTTGTACATTGTATTCATTGTAAAATGAGCTTTCCCCCTTGAAGAGGACTAGAATTATTGTTTCCTTATCATTTTTTTTTAAACTAGAATGAGTAGATTTTTTATTTAAATATAGTGTGCATGTTCGCAACCAAAACTAGGATTTTACATAGTTATTTCCAGCCTTCTAAGGACCGGTGATACATCATTTGTTTTGCATACCCACTATACAAGTGTTCTCTGTAGTTCATACAGAAATTCATATTCAAAGATCTCTTATCACTATAAATTCTACAAAATTGAAGCAACAAAAATTTACATTTACATTTTGTCATTTGATAACCAAGTGAGAATCAGAAAAGATTAAAAGTCTAAAAGTCCAAAGGCACTGGACTATTCAGGTCCAGCCCAGTGGAGACTACTTTAGCATTCTTGTATAGGTCTTATTCAATGGAGTCCTCCTCGTTGTTCTTACTGATCTCCGCAACTGTGTGTTTCAACTGCTCAATTTTTTGATGCAATGCTTCCACTTCATCCTCCAACTGACAGATTAAGTCCCTCTTCTCTAGTGATCTCTCCTGCATTATGAGACTCTCTTACTGTTGAAAGTACATACTGCTCTACAAATCCACTAGGCCTTCTCTAAATTCCAAGTGCTCATGCACGCAAGTGGTGCAGGTTGGCCGAATTCCGCTTTCAGCTCAATAACTTCCAACGCGTTTTTGTCCCGACCTTGGCCTTTGACGCCCCCAAGATCTCAACCAAGGATTGTATTCTACACTTTTCCCCTTCATATCCATCTTTTGACATCCCATAATGTCGCAACTATTTATGTTCTTGACCCACCAATCCACCTTATGGGCCAGCCATGTCACCCTAAGGAAATGTCCCAAGACACCCTTACACACTAGAAAAGTAGAAGCCTTCTCACCAGCTACAGACTCAGAGCCGATCAAGATCAATCGAACTTCCCAATTTAGTGGAATAAAATTAATAGCCCCAACAACTGTATATTTTCTGTTAATTACACTCATGCCCACTCCACCACGATGCTTCTATGTCGAAATCACTACTCCATGGTCTTGGCCCTGGACCCCCTCCTAGACATGAGGCTTGAGAAGTTTCATAGCAACTAAAGTATCAAAGTCTGTCGAATTCTGATAGTCCTCCCTCTATGTGTCAACTTCCAAAATTTTCCTCTAGTTATGATCAAAATACTCCTCCCAATTCAATAGAATAACAATACCCAACATAATGCTACCCCTCAGACAAACCACAACACTTAGAACCGCAAACCCCTACAGCTTCCCACTCAAAAGTTCTAATTCACTGGGCTCCCTGGGATTCTTCCAAGTAATCCAATCCCCACTACAAACACTCAGTGTCCTCAGCTTCAGCCTCAAGGCCTGTGTGGAGGCCACTTGAGCATGAAGGAGCATTAACCCATACAAAATTATGTGACCATTGTTCCTTATATAGCAGTAATAGTGCCACGAGATGGTGCAGCACATGTTGAGGAAACTGATGGGGTTATGATCCCATTAATCTTCCATTAATTCCAATCCTTCCTCCTTAATTTACTAGCATTAATCCTTGTGCTTCATTCTCCTTCTAGGTTTCCTCCCACGAGTGTTCAGGATCGATCTATGTTCAAGAAATAATTGTTTCTCCTCTCTTCCCCTTGTCATGCATAAATAACTAGGGTGAAGGAGATGAAAACATACAGAGAAACCCCTGTTATTAATCAATATAGTACCTTGGTGATGATAACATACATGTTGCGGATGAAATAATAGGAAACACCTTCCATGAGGCTCCTAAACAAGCCAGGGAATGCAAGGAGATACTTTGTAGGGCCCAAGTCGCAGGGGGGTGACATGGGCAAGGAAGGGGAGCATGACGGAAGAGAGGGGAGATGAGACAGAAAAAAAGAGTGGTGTGACTAGGGAAAATAAAGGGGAATGATGGAGGGAAGGGATGTGAAGGATAGAAAGGGGAGAGGGGGAGAAAATGGAGGGGAAGGGAAGAGGTAGGGGAGGGGGCAGGATAAGGGGCAGGAGGGCAGACCATGGAGTCAACCCAATAAATCTATAATCAAATTCCCCAATTCTAAGGTTTGTTATCACCCAAGCAAGGCTTAGAGTAGTATCCACTATCCAGGAATTGTAAGTCATTAACAGATTATAAGATACTAGTCGTGCCCATGACCTCATTCACCACGCTCCTTTCTTTTATCAATTGGCAAGCAAGGTTAGCTTGTTTGTCGACTTCTTGATTATTTCCTCTTAGAATATGGAAGAAGGTCATTGAATCGAAGGATGGGATCATCCCTTGGGATCTCTTGATAGTTTGGTTTAATATTGTGTTTTTTGAAGATGAGGCATAGTTCATATGTCATATTACAATCATGGAGTCTCCCAGCACCTGCAGGGTTTTTATTCCTTTCTTTTGAGCCCAGGTGAGGCCCAGAAACAATCCATACACTTCAGCTTAATTATTTGTCTTCCATCCAAGCACCCATGCATATCTATATTCAATGATTCCTTTGGTATTAATGAGAATCCCTCCCCCTCCTGCGACCCCAAGGTTACCTTTTGATGCCCCTTCAAATTGAATGGTCCATTTATTTGTGGATCTAAGCCAATCAACCAAAGATTTCAAGGACAACCTTAGAATCCACTTCACCTAAGAGGGAGAACTATTCACCAAAACCTGAGAGGCTAGGGGAGACACACACGGAGCAAGCCAGAAGGATTCAATCTTATCCAAGGATTGATCAGAATCTAGTTTGTGCAATTCCATATAAGTTGAAAGGGCAGTCATGGCTATTAAATCAGTTAGAGGCTGGGACTTTTTAAATATTGCCTTATTTCTTTATAACCATATTTTCCAACAGACATATTTCAGAAGATCCAACTAGATTTCTTTGAAATTTCTTTTGGCCTTAAGGGAGCCCAAATAGGATTTTGGCGAAGAGGTAAAGAATATCAAGGGGTCCAAAGGCCAATTTTTTCTGCAAAAAAGATGCCCAAGGACCCCAAACCAAACTTATTTTGTCACATGACAGTGGAGAAATATGTGTGGGATTGTTTCCTCCTTAGATTCACATAGAACATAGCTTGAGGGGCCGGTCAGTCCCCTCTTTCGAAGATTTTCCGTTGTAAGAATTTTCTTATGCGAAAGTAGCCAACAGAAAAATATGACTTTTGGGATGGCATTCTTTTTCCATATTTTCACCCAAATAGAGTTTTTTGGAGGTATTTAGGAGTTTAAGAGCATGTGTAAATGCCTACCTTTGACTATGTAACTGGCATTCTTCCAACCCCACTTGTCTGCCTTTGTCAGAGCTATGAGGGCACATCCCCTTAACTTATTGAAAAGATTGTCTCTTTGTATGAGAAGTGTCTCTGAGATATTTTTCAGTGTCTAGCCCTTCCAACCTCCTTGTTGGTTCCACTCCACAATCTGGCCTAGATTTTCCTTCCCCCAATTGCATAGAAATTATTGAGATTCATTAGGGATAGGTCAAAATCGAAGGGTTGGAGCCCCATAATTGAATCAGAGAAAATTTTGGTGGAGGCTGCATTTCCCAGAAGTTTTCTTATATTTTTGGTGATAATATCCCTAGAGGAGAATATCAGTCACCAGATTGGGGAACCCATACTAGAGACCTTCCGTCCCCCACTAACAATTTTCTCGGATGGATATTTAACATTGATCACTTGGGACCACCAATAACTCGGCCTCATGATCAAACTCCATTACATTTTTTCTCCCATTACCAAGTTAGATATCTTTGAATCCCTGAGTCCCAGAACTCCATGTTGTTTTGGAGCTCTTACCATTTTCCAGTTTACTAATGATATTTCTTTGTTTCCTGTTTCCCTCCTTTCCACATGAATTTTCTTATATATGTGCTGAGTTGCTAAAGAATGCTCTTGGGGGCTTGAAGGGTAGTGAACTGATATATAGGAATCATCGACACAAATAACTTAATGAGGATCTCTCTTCCATCATAATTCAATCAAATACCACCCCAGTTTAAAATTTTTGTTTTTATTTTATCTTGCACTTTTTTTCTAGACATCTGTTGTAACTCATCTTTGGAAGATTTAGATCCCTAAATAATTGAAATTGTTCCACTTGCGGATTGCTTTAAACCACATGATTTCTTCTATCTTTTTTTCCTTATGTCTTGAGATGTTGCAGCTATAGATGTGGTTCTTGTTATTGTTAGTGGCACCCTCGAAAACACTAAGGAAACTATCTAATACTCTCTTAAAATGGTGAGTGATTGTGGTCGAGGCTCCTCCCATCATAATAGTATCATCTGTGAACTACCCATGATTTATATTTTTTATGCCTTCCTTGTAACAGATACTAAGGAGGTTGAGGGAGACTCTTTCAAGCTCCAGTTTCTGACTTGGGGCATATGCCATGATAATGTATAAAAAATGAGAGAGGGTTCACCCTTGTCGAAGGCCCAATGAGGCTTTGAAGAATCTAGCCTCTCTTCCATTTACCAACAGAGCAATCCAAGGGGGAGGAAACACAAATATTTATCCATCTGATGGTGGTCTCATCCAACCCCATTTACCTAATAAATTTTAACAAGGAACCATGCCTAACATGGTCAAAGGAATTTACCATGTCCAGCTTTATAATCATACCTTGATCCCCCCTATGCTAGCTTGAATCTAGAGCTTCCTAGATCAAGATTATATTATCGAAGATTTTCCTACCTGGAACAAATCTCCCCTCGTTTTCAAAGATCAGAGAGGGAAATAAAGGCTTAAGTTGACGTGCCAAAAGCTTCGAGAATATCATGTAGGAGACATTGCAAAGGGAAATAGGGCATAATTTGGAGAACGAGGAGGGGTTCAATTCTTTAATGATTAAGGATAGGAAAGAATATTTTATGCCTCCCCACATCGTAAATATTTTGAAGGAGTATCCCACTAATCTGGAAAGGTCTCTCTTGATAACATCCCAAAAGGAGTGATAGAAGCTTGTTGTGAATACATCTTGGCCCGACTCTTTATCTAGGGGGGAGGAGTAAATTACTTTTTGAATTTCCTCCAATGTCGGGGCGGTAGTCAGAGAGCAATTCCACTCCTCCATAACCATTTGGCTGATGCTCTCAAGAAAGTGGTCCCCATTGGCAAGATCCCAAGTATTATCCTTTGTATACAGATTTTCAAAATGTTCAACTTCTTCTCTTTTGATTTCCTAAAACTTATTGATGGTCCCCTCCCCCCACATAGTTTATTTGAGTTATATTATTTTTTTATTCCCTGGACTTGGCTTGCTTGTGGAAGAATTTAGTGTTCCTATCCCCTGCCTTAAGCCAACTATTTCTAGCTTTTAATCTCCAATATTCCTCTTCCTTTCTTAGGTTTGTGTGCAGATCCTTAAAATTTTATGCTTCCTTAAATAGATCTAATTCCCGTATCGACGTTGTTTACATTCTCCCTTGGATTGAGGGAAGTTTCCTTTCCATGTCTTTGATGTCGTTAGGTCTTTCAGATTGATTATCCTTTAGCCAATTTTGTATGTCGCCTTTCAGTCTGTGAATATTGGACTCCCAGATGGTGATTGGGCTTCCGTCAATCCAACCAGCCTAGGAGAGGGAGACCATTTCCAAGAAACTGAGTTTTTCCAACCAAATATGAGAGAATCAAAATGGGATAGGGCCCAGATCCAAGGGCTAAGAGATCTCCAGGCTGATCGGGCAGTGGTCTGAACTTGCCCACGGCATGATGGAAGATTTGAGGCTATAATTCAAGGTGAGGAGGTTTTCAGCAACAAGGAAATGGTTCTGTCAGGTTGTTATATGATTTACCCCCTCTATTTTGTTATTCCAAGTATACATAAATTTTTGAGGTTTAACATTGAAAAATTTCAAGTTTAGAATGAGTTCCTCCATGTATTCTTGTTTGGAATCCTGGATGATGGAACCCCCTCTTTTTCATGGCTTACCATTGTTGTGTTGAAATCTACACCAAAAATGCAATTATGCCTGAACTCTGTGTCTTTTAGCTCCATTAGGGAACTCCATCATTCTTTTTTTCCTAAAAATGTGTGGGCATGTATACATTGACCACTGTGAAGGGATGTTGTTTGTCTTTAATGTTAAAAATAGTTTCTATCCATGAGTTATTTCTAAGGTAATTACATGTTGTAGCTTCGATGGATTCCATAATGTACAGAGGCCTTCTGATTCCAGCTTGCTAGTATTCCAAAAACAAAATTAATAGTGTCGATAGACTCCTCATCCAGCTTAGTTTCCGGTAGGAGGATGACATCTAATCTTTCTTTACTGATTAAGGATTTCACTTCCATAATTCTTTTTTCAAACCCGAGACCCCTACGATTCCAAGATATGATATTCATTAATCATGTTTCTAAGTTCCCCACTCCCTTTCTAGGGCTTGTATTGTTTCCTTTTTTTCCTCCTCCTCCTTTGTTCCCTGTGCTTGCTAACTGACGAGGAATATTGTGTTGGATTCCCAACTCTTTGTCTTTTTCATTTTTCTCTCTTCTAACTTCCCTGTCTGTTTTTCCTCCTGGTTTCTTCCCTTTTCTGACGGGTTTCTTCAGGCCTGCCCCCTAGGTATGTCATTAGTAGAGCTCAGTTGTGCATAAGGTCCCAGGTATTTTTTAGATGTCAAGAACCCTTCCACATCTTCATACTCCTCTGATGATTCATAAAAATTATTTTTAGTGTTAATGCTAGAGATTTCCTCCTTACGACTATTTGGGGGAGGCCCGAGGGGAGCAGGACAAGGGGTCAGGTCCTCTTGAGGTGGGGATGGGGGGAGGGTAGTACTAAACCTTCTGCAACACCTTCCAAATCTAGGATCCCAAAATTATTCTCTGACACTGATCCAAGTCCACCCCCAGCTAGCTTGCCTAGAAGGGGGGCCAGGGTCCACTTCCTTTGAGACCAGAACCATGCCAGGGTCTTCGTCCTGTGTAGAATATTTTGAAGACTTATGCTTCTTGACCTATTGTCACTGCTCTTTAGGGTCCTCAAGTTGATTCTCCATAGAGACCCCACCTTCTAGACAACCTTTCGCAAAGTGCCCATATTCATGGCACAACTTACACTTGAAGTGTAGTTGGGCATAGTCTACTTCCTAAACATGCATCCAACTATCCATGCAAATATTGACAGCCATCGAGAGGCCCTTATCTAGATCAACCTCCACATAAATCCTTGCATGGGAGAAGAGACCATTGTTTGGTTCATAGCAATCAATATACCACCCTTGGGAGTTCCCTATGAGCCTGAAGGTCACATCATTCCAGAAGTGAAGGGGAATTTAAGGCAACTTCACCCATACCAAGACAAGTAATTAATTTACAGAAGGAACTTTGTTCGCTTCATTGGTATCAGAGTAGTTCGGTCCTCTAGGTTGCTTAACTCGTGCATAGAGCTCGTTCTCTGATCCAAGTCCTTGGCTATCAAAATTTGTCAACCATGTTGTCGTACAATTGAAGAATTTTGCTTATAATTTGGGAGGTTCTCCTTTCTTCTAGGCCTTTGGCCATTAATATATATATATATATATATATATATATATATATATATAATAATAAATTGAAAAAAAGAAGAAGAAGAAAAAGTAAAAGATAAAAAATAAAAAGAACATAAAAAATAAAAAATAAAAAAGATTTAAAATCACTTGGTAGAAGCTTGTGGTTTTAGAAACAACCCATGGTAATTGCCCATGGTATTTTAAAAGTAAAAGAAAAAACAAAAGGGATACAAAATCTCATACCAAGTGATATTTAAAACTTTTTACGTGGAGAAGCTTGTGGTTTTAGAAACAACCCCTGGTAATTGCCCATGGTATATTAAAGGTAAAAGAAAAAACAAAAGGGATACAAAATCTCTTTACGTGAAAGGTAAGTTTTACTTTTTACTTAAAAAGTTTGGTGAACATCGTGTCCTTGTCATATGAAAAGACGTGACCTTTATATTTATTAACTGTGGTGACATCATAAAAGTTTATATTAAGTGTGACTTTTATATTAAGTGTGGTGACATCATAAAAATTTATAATATTAAAAAATATATAATTAATATACAAAGTCCAAATTCAAAAGTCAGGAAGTGCCACATTCAAGTCAAAAGAGGTGAGAATATATAGTATATATATATTAATTTAATATAAATTTTATATATAATTAAAAATATTAAAAAAAAAAAAAAATTGGGGAAGATAAAAAAAGTGAAAAAAATGGAATTTCTAAGTAATGAACAAAAACAATTCCAAAGAGAAGTAAAATAAGAAATCACAATACTTAAGCGACAATATGATGAATTTGTGGATATGCATCACAACAAAATAATGGAAAAGGATGAAGTAAATTCTCGTCTCAAGGACCACGTCGAAAGATTACTTGCGCAAGTGAAGAAGACTAAGGTCACAAAGAAAGAACTCAAGAAGCACTTATTAGAACAAGAGGAGGAAACCTTGTGTTTAAAGAACCTTAATAAAAATCTATTAGAACAAATCAGAGATCTAAAAGATGAAAATTTTAAAATCGAAAACATTGAAACTAATATTGATGAATCAGAAACCAAAGAAATTTTACATCTCAAAATCCATAATCAAAGTCTACTCACTCGAATTAAGAAACTTAATGCGAATAAGAAAGCATTAAAAGACAAGTTGGAACAATTCACTCAAGATGAAATATCGACAATGAATATGGCTACTCAAAAAGACAAGTTAGTTGAAGAAAAGACGCACTGGGATGTTGCAGTTTAGACAGTTAACTTCCCAGGAGAACATTCCATAACCAACTCAACAACATCTTCGGCAAAAGAAAATCTAAAAATAGCCTCATGCCCAATGAGGGAAAGTAAAGTTCCATATTGGCATCCAAATCATGATAATAGACGAACCAACCATGCTACGTATCTGTATCATTCAAACCAGAAACAACAAACTGATGTACCAGATAATAGTGATGTAATCTCACTCCAGTATTATGCTAACAAGTAGTTACAAAATTCCAGTGATCGGAATATTCCAAAGAAGATTAATCTTAGATGGTCTAATCCCTTCTCAGTGCGACAATTATGTTTTTCAATTAGAATATCATATCAACTTGTATAGACGAGGATGACTATCTCAAGAGAGAAAGACATTCGAAGCCGAAAAAGAGATCAAGCCTTTTTTATCGAAAAGCTTTGAGGACAAAGATTTTTGAGGAAGGAGGCAATGTAACAAATAAAATATATATCAATAATGTAAAATAATGTAAATGATAATAAGCATAAATAATTATTAGTTAACCAGCAATTAGGCTGAAGAGGCATGTCTAAATGAGACATAACTCTTCATGAAGAGACACTTGCCTGATATATAAGCAGGCCTCTCATTCTCATTCTAAAATTCATTATCATTCTTATTCACATATTTATTATATAATATTTGTATCCTCATGGATATCTTGATATTCCAAATATTTTGGAGTAATTAATTTGTTAGGATATTCCGACACATAGGAAATAGTTAAGTATAACTTGGTCTAGTGTAGAGTTAGGTAAAGAGTGTTTCTTCACTATGTACTTTTGTAACTTACAATTCGACGGTCATGATATGTAGTGATCTGACGGTTCATTCTCTCCTCGGTATTACCGACCCTTGATCCGTGGCTTAACACCCGATTGGTCCATGATCTATATTTAAAGAGCATGGAGGGTCATTTGTAGGTTAACTATTCATGAGAGAAGCTTATGTAAAATTTCATTCTTTTATTATTAAATTGCCTAAAGTGGTCGCATTGGCTAAGGTCGTGGACTATTTCCCTTTTTGAGGGTTTTAACCACATCAAAAATACTGGTGTATTGATCTGTGATCTATTTGTGAGCGGTGTCCTTTGGTGTTCTATCTGAGGAACTTACCCTGTAAATTCCTACATGGTACCAGATCTATTTGAGGGCCGCGTCCGTTGGTGATCCAAATCTGAAGCCAGTAGAACTGCATCCGATTGTCGTTTCCTAGATCTATTGTTTCTGACTACTTTCGGGCTGAGAGGACTAGTCTATTGTGTTAGGAGCATCTGTTCCAGTGAGGAACCCCTTTCGTTTCATGCGAAAAGGTTTCTGGTAGCCCTAGCTACGTCATTTTTAAGATCTGGAGGTATATAGTGTTTATTTGCATTTTCTAGTTATTTTCTCTCTGTTTATTATTTTGGTTTATTTAGCTTTTTTTTTATTATCAAATCTATACCTTTCATTTCTGCGTATGCTCTTTGCCCTGCGACTTTGTGCGATCTAGGAAAATCAGAAACAAAGAGGAAGGATTTTTCTCATACGTATTCTCTTTTCCGCTGCGCCTTAGTGTGATCTCGGAAAATCAAAAACATTGAGGAAAATATTTAGTTTTCGGGTAAAGCTAACTTCAAGCCGTAAGGTTTATTTTTTTTGTATGTCTGTGTTGGGTTTTGTGTTTTTTTTTTGTAGGGAAAAAGAGCTTTCTCAAGCAAGCACACAACCCAAAGCTTCAGTGACTAAAAAAAAAAAAAACCAAAAACCCCCTTCCTCTTTTCCAAAAATTACTAAACTTTTAGTTTAGCTCACTTGGTCCAAAGCTAATTTATGAGAGTAGAGGTCTTGATTTCAAGTCTTCTTTTTTTTGAGCTAATTAGATTAAGTTTGGAAAGGGGGCGGATTTTTTTTAACATTATCATTCATTTCCGCACATTCCCGCACTTCGTCGACATCTTCATCAACTTTTCTTCAAAAAGCCATAACTTCTTCATCCGGAAGCCATTTTAAGAGCCGTTTTTTTTAACTAGCATAATTTTTCGAGATCTTTCCATTGGAACACTTAGTTTCAGCATATATAGCTTCAGTTTCTGTTAAAATGGAAATTCCATGCCAAGTTATTCTTGACAGCACCAACTACTTCCAATGGTGATCCTACATTGTGGATTTACTTAGAAGTAAAGGTATTTACAGAATAGCCATAGGCCAAGAAACCAAACCAAAAGATGGAGATAAGGCAGCTAAATGGGAAAATAGGCAAGATCAAGCACTTGGGTTGATAGGGATGTCTATTTCTCCAGATCTTAGATTCCATATTGCAGAACTTGATACTCCTGACGAAGCAATGAAACAGATTACTAAAGTTTTTGGAATAAAAAATGAACTTAGAGCCCACAACTCAAAAATGAGTTGCCTACATTGGACCCCAATAATTTTTCTTGCATTGAAGATTTTTTGTCCAAGTTCAAGACCCTTAGACTTCTCTTGGAAGGTGTTAAGGTTAAGAAAGAAGATA
>APFE031690174.1:0-32125 GCA_000404065.3 Pinus taeda
ATTAGTAGTATTAGACTTTAGTTATTTGGTTCATTTCATTGTATATAACATTATGACTCATGATATGAGATACATTATATATTTTTTGTTGATATTTTGAGGCTGGACTCGAGTCAGGACTTACTATTCTAGACATGATTCACTGTTATGTATGATGTAACACTTGAAATGATATTACACATCTTATATATTAATTCTTTTATCATATTTATGTGTCAATATATTTATTTATGTTGTAGATGCTTTAGATATTAAAAAAATTGAAAAAAGATGAATATTTTTGTATATTACGATTTTTTCTCGATTTCTACAATTTATTTATTTATTTATTCTCTTATTTAATTCTTTTCTTGTTATGATTTTTTCCCCTTGCCGATAATATCTTGATAACGATTAATGCAACATTGCTATTTAGATCACCGCTGAGGAACTTAGCACTGTTCGTTGGTGAATATTAATTTGTAACTGAACTGAATTTTGAATTATGAATCTACTACGCTAGTTGGTTGAATTGCTGGATTAAACTATTGGTTTATTTGTTGAATTAAATTACTTACGCAAGGGAGAATCTTTATTTAAAACCCTAACTCCTGAAGAAATTACAGGGCAAAATTCCCTTTCTACATTACAAAATATATCTCAAATGTAGTCCTTTAAGAAAATCAAAATTCAATATCAAGGATGCAAAAGGAATTTGACAAATTTATCAGGAGTAAAAATGAGGAAATTTCCTTGTTAAAGGTCGATACTCAAAAAGTACTTGCACAACTCAAGAAGATAAAGGTTACAAAGTAGTAGAAGAAAAAATTTCAAACGAGAAAGGGAAAATCTCAAAAAGGAACTAAATAAAGGTCTATTAGAATAAGATGAAGAAAATTCTCGCTTGAAAATCCTTAATCAAAAGTTGCTAGAAGAAATTAGAACATTAAAAAATGAGAAACTTGAATATCAAAACATTCAAGATAAAATCGATGAATATGAAGCTGAAGTACTTTCACGTCGTAGGAACCAAAATCAAAATCTACTTATGGAAATTAAGAAGCATAATAATGATAAGTAGTCATTGGAAAACATAATAGAACAACTTATCTAGAAGGAAACATTGAAGTCTTTAGGTAGAAATGTCGAAATTGAAGAAAAGGGAACAAACACAAATCCAACACTTGGATGTTACTGTACAAACAATAGAAATTCCAATTGAAGATCCAACGACCAAAAAAAATCATCAATGTGTGAATAAAATCATATACTTGAAATAAACCAAGAAAACACTTTAAGCATGATAAGGGAAAAATGATATTACAAGAAGTACTTATCGACATCCACATTGTAAGAGCAAATATCTTAACCAATCAACATATCAATATTTGTTGGGTGATTTAATTGTGAGTTAAATCCCTGTCATTTAATATGTCAACCCGAGGTTTCGGAAACTGACGAGGTATACCTGTACTATATGTACTAGGTGTTTATCTTTCAGATTAGATTAATCTAATGCAATTGAAACTAAAAAAATAAATAAAACTAAATCCAAACCAAAGAAATTGAAATCACATTTGCATAAGGGAAATCACACCACGCTTGCATAAATGAAAATCACACTTGCATAAATGAAATCACACCATGCTTGTAGAATTGAAAATTACACTACACTTGCATAATTGAAATCACACTTGCGGAAAGGAAATCATATTCACACTTGCATGATTGAAAGCACAATTGTTGGAAGGAAATCACACTCACACTTGCATAATTGAAAGCACACTTGTTGAAAGGAAATGAAATGACAAAACTATACTATGTTACCAATATATACAAAGATATGCAAACTGTGGTTGATGGGGGCTCCCCATGCCTCATTATGCACACTGAACAACTATCACATCTTGGAGATACAAATACCAATCTCCTAAAAATACAAGATACAAATCATCTCCAAATTATCTCATAGTTTTGATAAGGACACATATCAAAACCTCCACGATTCTTCTCCTTTGAATGTGCTTAGCTTAATGATCCATATCTTCCTCAAATATTCTAAAAATCCTCATGAGTTGGTATTTGAAATTCGAATTTGTAGTTAGGATGCCAAGTAGGACCCTTCTAGAATCTTCAAGTAGGCCTACCATATCATAAAACTCATAACACTTATATATATATATATATGAAATTATGTTAATTTCCTAATAATTAATCACAAATTCACTTAAAATACTTAAAATCAATGACTTGGAAAATAATAATAATAAACCCATATGATTATGAAAATGGTTATTAAATGTAGGGTTATGGAGTTACAAAGTTACAAAATGAGGGTAAAATGATGGAAATGAAGGTGAAAGTGGATGACATTTTGGAGACCCAACAATATCATTGAGGACAAAAGCAATTGACTTATACTTTGAAAAATATTGTTATCTGCGCAATTAAGTCTCTTGATGACAATTCATCATGGAAGTGCAACACTCCGCAACTGATTGGGTTAGGATGGTTATATCATTTTTGGGTTTGAAAATTTTGCTTAGCACTAAGAAGTTCTTATCGTCTCGTATCATCAAAGATGACAACTCGAAGAATAGAGAGAGATGCAAAAATATTACAAGCTAGGAAGAATGGTGCTAAGCCTTGCTGGAAATTCAGATTTTTTAATCTTATTATCATATTTCCATTACATGATAATTACTTTTGAATTTGACAGAATTAATATGTTTATGTTTTCTTTTTTCATCAAGCAATTACAATAATACATGAAGATCACAAAAGACAACAGAACACAAGATATAGTCTCCAAGCCAAGGAAAAACCCCTCAAGGGGAAAACCCAGAAAAATCCCTTCTTATAGAATCAGATCAAATGAGAAATCCAAGACCCATAACCATAGAAAATCCGCCTCTAGATGCCAAGCCAAAACTTTCTTCCTTCCAGCGGATTCACCAACAAGAAACTGGAGACAAAAGATGTATTGAGTCGGATCTTCTTCTAAACTTCGACCTTCTTTATTTTCTCCATCTTCTCTGCGATATTTCAGACCAAAACCATCAAGTGTGTGTGTCCAATTGACCTCCATCCATCCTTTATTTATACAATTCAGAGGGGTTCGAATAGACATGTCCATTGGGGCAAGGCCGACTTGACATGTAGGCTAACTTGGCATCTAGAGGGGTTTTTGTCCCAAAAATCTACATCTAAAATTTCTTTTTCTTTTTCTTTTACAATAGGTGCAAAATAGGACTTTGACTCTTTGACTCAAAAACCTAGAAGCACGAAGAACATGCTTATCTAGAAATAAATAATAATAATTTTCTTTTCTTTTTCTTTTTACATATAATAGTACAAATTATGAAGACTGAAATTAGTTACATTTTACAACACTCCCTCTTAACTAGGGAGGTATTCATAATTGTACACTTGGTACAAGGATATTCTCAAATTGAAATATTCTCAAAAGAAGAGTTGGATTGATAAGCCATCTGTAAGCGTCAACATTATAACCAACATTGTCTTTTGAGGCTTAACTAGACAAGCTCCACTTCATTCCAACATTGTCTTTTGAGGCATAACTAGACAAGCTCAACTTCATTCAAGAGCATTAAGCTGGGAGGCTTTACGTGTGATACCGCACTACTCCTACAAGGCTCATACCCCATTCGGATTTTCACAAGGTGTGTCCTTTTAGGACTATTCTTATCTTGGATTTCCAAACCTAAATCTTCAAAGAATATTGGTCCTCTTCGACCACTTCTATCTTGGACACTTGTTCCATCATCAAAGAGTGTCAGTCCCTTTCCTTTCTTGGATGCTTTATCCTCACATATGCTTATCCAATCCTCGACCATTCTCTCTCCAAGGCTTTCACTTAGACTTACGATTGTTAGTACTGGACCTTGGTCAAGTGCATGACACATGAAGAAGAGAATGCACATGTGATGTTCAACATCACTTCCTCTCAGCTAGAGAGGATATCCCTATTCCCTTTCGATTGGGGAATAGTTCCTTGCTCCTATTCAAGGAGACTCTTTTACTTCCTCTCAAATATAGAGGGATTTCCTGACTTCCTTTTCTACTTGAGAAGTCATAACCACTAGTTCTCTAGCTTGTTTCCATAATAGTATCAACTACCAATTCTTCATAATTGGATGGCTCCATCTTTCCTTCGCATCTCATTGTATTGAGCCTGCTTCCTTTCTGGGTATCATGGAGCCATCTTCTTCCTTTGATCCTGTGACAGGGTTCATGTCATCAATCTTGCACATCGCTTTCATCTTGTCATCATCAATGAAGGCGTTAGATGGAGCATTGCCATAATTTTCTCATGAAAGTGATCTTCTTTGTTGTTGTACGAACTTGACCTTTGGGTTATCTTCCCGCACCGCCTACCTTTGGGTTCATAATTGCCAAAATCATATGTTGAGCTTGCCTCAACATTCATCATATAATCCTGCAATATTCTTCTAGGTAGTAAAACAATGTGTTAAACAGATAACCAATAACAATTGTTAATATTAGACATACCTCATCATGATGACCTTCTTATTAAAGCATCAACATCTTCATGGTCCATCTCCACACAAATCTTCCTTCATGCATTAGAGTGCCCAAGGATTGAACTTGGTTATCAAGTTACATTTTTCTTCTAGAGGATATACTAGATGTTGATCAACATTGTTATATTTATGCCATGCAATCTTGTGAGAGAGTCTTGATCTCTATACCAAAGCATGTCACATTTCTTCTTTCAGACATCATCCATAGGAAAATCTTTATCGAGCACTTTTTTTTTTAATTCAACTCTTTCTGCAAGATTCTGATAGATATGAACCTTTCCCTGAAGAGTTACCTACAATATGCATACCTTTGCTTTTCATACAATCATCTAGCCATCGTTTTTGAAGGAGCTTGCTTCTTGTACCATGGAATTTTGACCATCTACATTCCTTCATCCTTCAAGAGTATTGTTTCCATACTGGATGGAATATATGCTAGTCGTAATGCTATTGCCAAGAATCTTCCAAAATGATGATTCTTATAGGATCTTTATGATCCCTTTTTACAAAATGACTCCTAACATGATGTTAGAAAATGCTTCGATGAACAATAATATGCAATATGGTTCCAATGTTCTCATTCTTTAAACTAGATGATCTTTCACAAAGCAAATCAAATAAGTATATTCTAAGTTTTTCTACTATCATGTGCTTCTATCTATGATGCCATGCTTTATAATAGCAAAGACTCTGAAATGATGCATGCTTACTCATTTAATCATCATTGAACTCCTTCAGGGTCTTTACAGTTCCCTCCTTCCATCATGTTCATTATTTTCAAGAAGGCATTAACAAGCACAAAAACTGCTTTTAACTTAGCCATCTTTCCATCTTGCTTGCTTCATTATGTACCTGCAATATTCATCGACAAGTACAACCAAGCAAAATATACAAAAACAAGAGCATGATTTCAATTTTGTCAATCTAGGGTTTCCTTCTAAGAGGGTGAATTTCTAGGGTTTTTAAATACAAAGCCTAAATTCCTTGACGTTACCCTGGACAAGGTTTTTACTTTCGGTAGAGATATTAGCCCTAGGTTTTTGATGTCAAATCCAATTCCACTCTTGCTAGGGTTTACCATATGCCCTGGATTAACTGCAAACCCTAGATGTCAAGAGCTAGGGTTTTTCTATAGAGGGAATAACCAAAATAGGGTTAGGGTTTTTCATCTTTTCTAAGATTTTCTAATCCAAATGCCATCTAGGGTTTACAAACCCTAGATATCAAAATGTAAGATTCATGAACCCTAGAATTTTGTCATATGCTTGCAAGGACCCTAACAACTATTCAGACCCTTAAAAAAAGTATACATACCTCAAAGACTGCATTCTGACCTTCACTTCTTTGTAAGGATTCAATTCTTCAATAATTGTTAAGAACCATTCAATCTTCAATGAAGGTGATCGGTCTTTGGGTTCCCTCGTTTTGTCATAGGACAGTGAGGGATTGTCCGTTTGTAAAGAATGGTTGGAAGCATGTGGAGGGATGAACATAGGCAGTTGTTAACTACTTTTCTGTGCTTATTACAGATGTGCCAAGACTTTAGATGCAGTAGCACATTCTGATTTTATTTTTGCTTTAGCACAGAGAGAGAGGATAAAGATCCATTATATATACACTTTCTACCTTTTGTTTTGCTGATATGAATATTTTCTGTTTACATATGACGTTTCTTCAAAAAAATTACAAGAAAACTTTTGTCCTTAATATCTTATACACTGAATTGTAGGTATCATAGTTCTTTCCTTTCCATGTTGCACCCATTTGTGGTAATGTTCTTAATGTTTTCTTGTCGGTGGGGTGTGGTAACTTCAGCTTTCATGTTGTAACTGGGCTGTGCTAATTTGTCCTGTCATGTGGCATTTGTGTTTTGCAGCTGCTTGAAATTTTTGACAAGGCCATTTCTCCTTGTTTACAGGTGCCACAGAGTTACAACCTTCTTGGCCAGAGGTGAGTAGCTGTGTAGATTTTGTTACCCATCTTGATAGAATGCAAATTTATTATGATTTTTATTTTTCGGAATCTGGTTCTTTTGATTTAAATATGTGAGATCAGGATAATTGAAATAATCTTTTCACACTCCAATTATGAGGTATAAAAATTAAACTAGAGAAAGGAAGAATATTGGAGGGAGGAGACTTGCTTTTAGGATGTTTTCTGCTGATATATGCTTGATTTAAGCAAATCTGTACAGATTTGGCAGCTTCCTTTTCTCGAAGTTTTTGGCATTTTCTAATGTTATTGTCAAGAATGAGATAGTGTTTATCTTCCTTTATGATGTATAGAAATGTTCCCATTGTTTAGGTTGCATGTTTGAGGGCACTGCATTAATCATTGTTTTCAACCCCATCTCATTTTATGAAGATTATGAATGCTTAGGAGTAATGTTAAATGATCCTAAAGTGCATACCCTTGAAAATCAGTCACGTGGAGGGAATTTTCAATGATAGGGTTTTGACATCCCAATATGGTTTTGTCTGGGGTACTTCACATGTTTAGATTTCTCTTGTTTGGCTAGGTCTCAACATAGTGATAGCTTTGCTTGGCCAGTGGGGTAATGAACTCAAAACTTTTCTTAATTCCCTGCCCAATTTCTTGACTGTAATTCTCACTGGGGCTTGCAACAGTCCCCAGGAAATTTGTAATGCAACTATATAGAATGTAATTTATAAACAGAAGCCTGAAATTTATCTGCAGTATCTTCGCAATTCATTCATATACTCTGCAATCACATTTAATTTGTAACAGTATATACCTTTCTTCATGAGCAATAGTTAAGCTAATTCTCAATAGCATGAATAACATGCTAGGATTCTTTTCTCCATTTAAACCTAACAGATTAGATATACGTAAGATATAACTACAGTATTTCACCACCTCCACAAAAAATTCATTATAAACAGAATCAAGAATTAAATAACAGTGATACAAAAACAGAGATGAAGGTACTTGCTTTTTCAAAAGCTGTCCATGTTAACTGGCTGCAGAGGAGCAATTTTCTTTCCAGTCCTATGAATCCACAATGGATACCATTTTCTGGCCAAACTATGAGGCGAGAAGTGCAAAGGACTGCCTAATGGGTTTTGTAGAATTTTTGGTTTCCTGTAGCCCTCCCCAGTTTCAGTTTAATTTGCATATGGTTTAATGCCCACAGCCCCACATTTCAAGCTGATATATAAAACTTAATGCAAATTTCAAAAGAAACATAAGAGGACTACCTCTACTTTTGTTTCACTTTTCTCTTTACAGCTGATAAAATATTAAGGCATGCATTCACAGATTAAATGAGACACTTATTTTTGGTCAATCTCTGACCCTAGAAAATCCCACAAGGGGAAAACCAATGTAGGAGTTTTTGTTATTTGCTTTTCACAGAGAAATTAATTACACAGCATTAATTACACAGGACAATTATTTCTTCCTGCTGATGTCTAGGAAATCGTGCCACTATTCAGCAATCATTGCTCCATAAATGCATGCCACTGTTCAGCCTATCAGGCCCTCAAACTTTGTCTCTCTGCCTTGAATTTCTTCCTTGAAACTCGGGCCACAGACCCAGAAACTCAGCCTGTGTTTGCAGACTGACTGACAGGCCTTGTTTTTTGTGCCATTGGCAGCCCCTTTTCTGCTTCAAAAACTGCACTGTCAGACCACTTTAAACTGCTTGATTTTTGGGACAGAACTTGCCTTGAAAATCCCACTGCAACAGCCTTGAAAAATGTGCTGTCTGAGCAGAACCTCCCAGAAACTCCCACTGGGATTCATACCTGTACCTTCTCGGTATCTGTGCCTCAGTCCCAGCCTGGTGCATGCTTGATCTCCTAGATTTTCGGGCCTCTGCTACAGCAACAAATACGCTGGTGCTCCTCAAAGAATCATGCTGGAAATGTCTGCGTGAACTTTCTCAGAATTCATGCCTCTGTTCCAGCTTTGGGATGTGTGCCAGCTGATGGTATCCTTGCTGCAATACTCAGCTATCTCAGCTTTAATCTCCTTGCTGTGCATTCTCTCCTTGAGCAAATGTGTCTCATCCTTGTTTTCTTCCTCCTCCCTTGACTTCTTCAACAAATGCACATGAAGAATATGAGCACCTCCTTTTGCAGAAGCTATCTCAGCCATCTCTTGAAGCTATCTCAGCCTCTCTTGAAGCTATATCCGCCTCCTCTTCTCCCACTGTAACAGCCTCGAATAACGTGCTGTCTGAGATGAACATCCTTCACACTTGCACTGGGATCCTACCTGTACCTTCTTAGTATCTGTGCCTCAGTCCCAGCCTAGTGTATGCTTGATCTCCTAGGTTTTTGGGCCTCTGCTACAGCAACAAATACGCTGGTGCTCCTGAAAGAATTATGCTGGAAATGTCTGCCTGAACCTTCTCAGAATTCATGTCTCTGTTCCAGCTTTGGGATGTGTGCCAGCTGTTGGTCTCCTTGCTGCAATACTCAGCTATCTGAGCTTTAATCTCCTTCTTTTGCATTCTCTCCTTGAGCAAATGTGTCTCAGCCTCCTTGTTTTATTCCTCCTCTCTTCTCTTTTTCAACAAATGCACATGAAGTATATGGGTGCCTCCTTTTGTAGAAGCTATCTCAGCCACTCCTTGAAGCCATCTCAGTCTCCCTTGAAGCTATCTCAGCCTCTTCTTGCCCTCTTCTCCTTCTCCAACTCTACACTTGAAGAATATCGATGCTCTCCTTTGCCTTTTCTCCCTTTTTAGCCTTCTCTAATGAAATGAAGCCCTAACCCTATGGTCTAGGGTTGAGATTAGATCTCAGCTCTTTTTGATCAAGGGTGGAGATCTAATCTCCCATTGGTCCCCTTTCATGTCCCCCCTTCATTAAGAGCCTCCATAATCACTTTAATGTTGTTTTTGTACCTTGTACCTTTTTGAATTTTCCACATAAAGTTACTTTGTAAACATAAGTAACTTTAATAATATAAAGTACCATGTAATTTTTCTCATAAAGTCACTTTGAAAACATAAAATGACTTTAATATAATAAAGTACTTTGTACTTTTGAACCTCATAAAGTGATTTTAAGTCACATAACTTTAATAACGCATTAAGTCACTTACTAAAAAGGTTTCTCATGTGTTTTCTAGGCTAAAGGCAAAAAGCACTAGGAAACACTTCCCCGGTACCCTTTTTCTCAACACTCTCTCTTACTGAGGAAGGTGTTTCTCACCGCTCCAGAAGTCGGTGATCCTCTCGGTCCTTGTGCAACCCCTGAATATCTTGATACCTATGGTGTGCTCTCCTGCTCAGAGACCTGCTGCTCTATATCACTTGTAGCTAGACTGACCACTAAAGCATACTCTATGAAACTTGGTGGAAAACTCATCCACCTCGACTGATGTTGTAATGCCCTTCTTCTTCTCCTTGTTGGGACATTGAAAGGCATAGTGATCCATTTTCTTACATGCAAAGCATCTCACTTTGCTCATGTCCTTCTCAGACTCGTATTGTCCCTTCTGCTGCTTGGTTCCACTAGAAGACCTCTTCTTGGCCCTCTTCTTGCCCTTGGCTGCAAGGGAAACATTCTCCTCCTCATTTATCTCACCACGCTGACTGTCATTCTTGGCATTCCTGCTGGTCTCCTCTTGGATAAAATCATCCCACATCATCCTCCAATGCCGTCCTAACCAATTGGTCCTTAGGGATAATCTCTCTCACTGTAGTCAACGCATTTCTCACCTATGTGATCTTGGTGAGGTATGGTGTGCTCCCCTGCTCAGGAGCCTGCTGCTCTATATCACTAGTGGCTAGACTGGCCACTAAAGCAAAATCTATCGAATTTAGTGGAAAACTCATCCACCTCGGCTAATGTTGGAACACCCTTGTTCTCCTTCTTGGTGGGACATTGAAAGGCACAATGACCCATTTTCTTAAATGCAAAGCATCTCACTTTGCTCATGCCCTCCTTAGACTCTTATTCTCCCTTCTAGTGCTTGGCCCCACTAGATGACCCCTTCCTGGCCTTCTTCTTGCCCTTGGCTGCAAAGGAAACATTCTCCTCCTCATCTATCTCACCATGCTGACTGTCATTCTTGGCATTCCTCCTAGTCTCCTCTTGGATAAAATCACCCACATCCTCCTCTAATCAGGGAAATGCTCTCTGGCAACAATGCCATCTATGAATCCATCTCACTGCTTGGGAAAACCATCCAATGTCGTCGTAACCAACTGGTCCTCAGGGATAATCTCTCCCACTGCAGTCAACTCATCTCTCACCTATGCAATCTTGGTGAGGTATGAGGTCACAGTGTCAATCTTGATCATCTTGGTGTTTCTTAACTTCCGACTCAACACCATTTTCCTATTCTCATTGGAGCTCTGGTGAAGTGTTACTAGGGAATCCCACATCTCATTGGCAAACTTCTTCCTTATCACATGAGGGAATAGGTGGTTTTAATAGAATCAGGAATAGTTCTCCTTGCCTTCACATTTCACTTGTTGAAGTCTGCCAACTGAATTGGATTAGTGGGAGGTTGCACTGCACTCTCTACAATATCCCACACCTCAACTTCCTGAAGTAGTAACATCATTCTCTCCTTCCACAGGCCAAAATTCTCAGCCCCACTCAGCCTATCCTCCATAGTCAGTCCAGTAGTCATGACCCTCTCAACCAACGCTGCTTCTCAAACTGTGAAAAAATAAAGGTAAAAACAACCTCCCTCTCAACCACCGTTCTCTGGTATATAAGGTAAGTTTTGGTTTGTTGTTCATTGTTTTAATTGAAGGTATGCTTGCTGTAGTTTCACTGTTTATGAACTGAAGTTCACTAGCAGCTTTGATACCATGTAGAAATTTTTGGTTTTTTGTAGCCCTTCCCAGTTTCAGTTTGCTTATGGTTTAATGCTCACAACCCCACATTTCAAGCTGATCTATAAAACTTAATGCAAATTGCAAAAGAAACATAACATGACTACCTCTACTTTTGTTTTGCTTCTCTTTACCACTGATAAAAGATTAAGGAAAGCATTCACACATTAAATGAGACACTTATTTTTGGTCAATCTCTGACCCTGGAAAAACCCACAAGGGAAAAGCAATCTAAAAGAAGTTTTTATTATTTTAATTTCACAGAGAAATTAATTACACATCACTAATTACACAGGTTACTTATCTCTCATTGCTGATGTCTAGGAAATCATGCCACTATGTTAAATTTGGCAACTAGGGCCAAACATCACTTTGGACAGCTCTTATGAGGCAGCTGATGTTTTACTTGGTTTCGTCTTTTCGAGAGGTGTAGGATTGATCTAAAGATCCATCCCATTCTGACATGTACAAATGAAGTTATGAATTTATTTTGATTATGGACAATTGTCAAGGTCGGCCAACCATCAAATTATCTTGCCCCAACCTTCAATGTTGCATATAAATACAAGGTGCCTCCTCCTCATTTTGGCATCTCATCTCATTCATCTTTCTCTCTCTCATCTTGATTGGGTACGAATTTCTAGGTGTCTCTCTCTCCACACATGTGAAAGGAATACTGTCTTTTCTAGCTGCTGTGTTGACTAAATTTGACCGAAATTTCAGGAGGCGGCTTACTTTGACCAACGTTGACCCTGTTTGACTTTGGTTTTGTGAGGGAGACTTCTTTTTGGGCAGGCTGTTTTTCTTGGCACAAAAAAAAACCGAGGCAGTTTGATCCCAGCGTTGACCAATGTTGACTACCCTAATTTAGGTTGCTGCATTGACTTTTGTTGACCAGATTTGATTGGTTATTTTCGAACTGTTTTGGGTTGCATTATCTTGCTCTTGGAGGCTGAGTTGACCAAGGTTGACCAAGCTGTTTTGGAGGTCAATTTCAGCCTTGTTGACCAATGTTGACTTTCTGGTTAAGGCTTTCTGTTTCTACTGCTTTGACTGATCAGTTTGGGCAAGTGAATATTGTAAATTGTACTCTCTCTCTGCTAAACTTTTGAAGAATTATAAGAAGAATTGATCAAGCGTTTCTCCACATTGGGGTTTGTCCTTTGCTAGTGCCATATCTTGTGTCCTCTTATGTTGGCTTGTCTTCCACTGTTATTGTTTATGTTCTATCTGCATTTTACTATCATGTTGACGTGATTGCTATACTGGATATGATATTGGGCTAATAAAGAAAATTGAAGTAAAATTGCTCTAAGCATAGAAGATACCATTGTTATCCTAAAATTAACATGGAGTCAAAGCTGAGGTGAAGACAAAGCCCAACCAAGAGTGAAGAGAAATCACTAAGAGGTGCAATCACTAATCAAGAACAAGTCTCAATGTCCTCCACATCCTACTTCAAGTTTGATGATGAGCTCCATGATAACTCTGATTATCATGCATGGAAGATGTCTCTTGATTTGACTTTAGAAGAGCAAAATGTCATGGATTATGTGCAGGGAAAGATTTCAGAGCCTCCTTCAAATGCACTGGCTGCTGCTAAGTCAAAGTACAAGAAGGGTGAAGTCAAAGCCAAGAAGATCATCAGGGATTCTATTCATAAGCACTTAGTTGCTTACATCTCCGATTTGAATACATCAAAGGAGATATATGACAGCTTGGTTGGCATGTTCAAATCTAGCTATGCAAATCAAATTCTTTTCCTCAAGAACAAGCTGAAGGATATAAAGAAGGGAAAAGGTGAGGATATTCAATCCCACTTCACATGGATTATTGGGATAAAAAATGATCTTTTTTCGATTGGTGAAGCTATTGTTGACACGGAGCTCACTCTCATTTCCTTTGGAGGTCTCCCTCCTCAATGGCATGTGTTCAACACTACTATTCTCAATAACGACAAAATTCTAGGTTTTGAAGAATTGCAGACTAGATGTTCTCAAGAAGAAACAAGGATGATGGAATTGGAGGTGCGTTCGAATAGGAATAATCCTACCGCATTCTCCGCTCATGCCAAGAGGAAGAACAATGCAGGTTCAAAGAAGCAAAGTCAAGGAAGACCGAGATTCAAAAATGGAAGGAAGGGAAGATGCTTCGTTTGCAACAAGTTTGGTCACTATGCGAGGGAGTGTCCAAATAGAAGGGACACATCTCATAATGACGATCACAATCATTCTAGGGGCAACAACAACAATGAAAGGAATGGCAGGTTCAACAACAAAGGGAAAAGTAATGCTTCCACTACTCAACTTGGAAATGATCCAGCTTCTAAAAGAACAAGAAACTTTAGGTATGATGAGTCTAATGTTGTAAATTCTAAGCAAAATGTATTTTATCTTATATTTGTCTTCTCTACTGCCTCTCCTCTGAATACTTTGGGAAATTGGTTGATTGATAGTGGTGCCTCAAGGCACTTCACTAGGTACAAAGAAGCTCTTTCAAATCTGATCGAGAAGGATACAAATTTGGAAATTATCCTTGGAGACAATGCCACCTATCCCATGAAGGGAGTTGGGAATGTTACCCTTCAATTGAATCAAGGTAACACTGTTCATCTTCAAGAAGTACTATATGTACCTGATCTAAAGAAGAATCTAGTGTATATCTTGGCGATGGAAGACAAAGGATTCAAGGTGGCATTCATCGATGGAAAGGTACATGTGTGGAAAAGAAATTTCAAAGAAGCATTTACTCTTGGATTTAGGGTTGATAGTTTATATCAAGTTGGAGGAAGTCCATTGGGAGCCATGTCTTGCGGCACATCTCTTCAATCCGAATTATGGCACCAGAGGTTTGCTCATTCTTCACCATAAGGCTCTACCCGATGCAAGGAAGATGGTTACAGGTATGCCTGAATTCAAAATAGAGCATGGAGGTGTATGTCAGGGATGTGCTGAGGGAAAACATACAAGGGGACCATTCGCCTCAAGTGATAGCAAGACCACAAAGATTTTGCAATTGGTTCATTCTGATCTATCAGGTATGTTGCCTGTGACATCATTTGGAGGATATTTATATTATGCTGTCTTTGTGGATGACTTCTCTCGCAAAACTTGGATATATTTCTTGAAGAGGAAGGACGAAATATTCTCATGGTTCCGTGCCTTCAAAGCCTTGGTGGAAAATCAAACAAGGAAGAAGATCAAGATATTGAGGACCGATAATGGAACTGAGTATGAGTCAAATGAATTCAATGACTATTGCAAGGAAGCTGGCATTAAAAGGGAGACTACTACTGCATATACTCCTGAGCAAAATGGTGTCGTTGAAAGGAAGAGTTGTTCCATTATAGAAGCCACTCATGCCATGCTTCATGATCAAGGACTTCTAAAGTTCCTATGGGGAGAAGCTACCAACACTGCTATGTGTGTTCAAAATCGATGCCCTCATCAAGCGTTGGACTCCAAAACTTCCAAAGAAGTTTTCACTGGTAAGAAACCTGATGTTTCTCATTTACTTCCAAAGAAGTTTTCACTGGTAAGAAACTTGATGTTTCTCATTTTAGAATTTTTGGTAGTCCCATATGCTTTCATGCGCCGAAAGAAAAGAGAAGTAAATTGGAGGCATCTAGGAAGAAAGGAACTTTTGTGGGCTACAATGAAACTTCTAAGGCATATAGAATCTATGTGCCTAGTCAAAGAGAAGTAGAGTTGATTCATGATGTCACCTTTGATGAGGATGCTGCCCTAAGGAAGATTAGCAACCTTCCTATTCCAAGGAAGGACAAAGAAGCAGATGCAGGAAATCAGGGAGATTCGCAGGATGAGCTGATGCCTGATGTTGAAGAACTGATGGATCCCATTGATCCTCCTCATGAGCCCTTCTCCTCCAAAAGGAGACCCTCATGACTGAGGGAAACTCTCGAAGATGCCGAGAGACATGTTGCACCGACAGGGACATTTCGTGAAAGCAAGAAGCCTAATAAGTATCAAGGGTACTTAACTGCTATGAGCACCATTATTTAGTCTGAACCTTGCTCATTCGAAGAAGCTGTGAAGCAACAAGTATGGAAGGATGCTATGAACGAAGAGTACGAGCCAATTATGAAGAATGATATCTGGGATGTGGTCCCTAGACCCTAGGACAAATATGTTAGTCACCTCTAAATGGCTCTACAAGATCAAGCATGGTGCTGATGGAAGTGTTGAGAAGTTCAAGGCCAGATTTGTTGCTCGAGGCTTCTCTCAAAAGGAAGATGTAGATTATGATGAGATATTTGCTTTCATTGCTCGCTACACCACCATTTGTTCAATTATAGCCCTTGCTGCCTTGCAAGGATGGAATCTACACCAGATGGATGTCAAGACTACCTTCTTGCATGGTTCACTTAAGGAGGAAGTCTATGTGGAACAATCTGAGGGGTTTGAAGTTCAAGATCGTCAGACACATGTATGTAGGTTGAAGGAAGCCCTCTATGGGTTGAAGTAAACACCCTGTGCTTGGTATGAGAGGATCGTAGCTATCTGATGAAGTTGGGATTTATAAGAAGTGAAGCTGATCGGAACCTTTACTTTAAGGTTGAGAATGATAAACCTCTCATCTTGGTACTCTACGTGGACGATCTCTTTTTGACAGGTGCAAACCCTCTTATTCATCAATGTAAGAGAGAGTTGGCTTCCGAATTTGATATGACGGACCTAGGACTAATGCATTACTTCCTAGGGTTGGAGGTCTGGCAAAAGCCAGGGGATATTTTCCTTTCTCAATGAAAATATGTTGTGAAGCTACTTGAAAGATTTGGAATGGTGGATTGCAAGTCCGTGACTACTCCGATGGAACTTAACTTCAAGAAGTTATGCGGAAGTGTTGTCGAGTGTGATTTGTGAAATCCTTTTGAATATCGTCAACTCATAGGGGCCCCGATACGTCCCGTCTGGACATATGTTTTGTGCAATGAACACATTGAGTCAGTTTATGGTTGAGCCTCATCATATACATTGGATTGCTGCTAAGAACCCCTTGAGATATCTCCGGGGCAACAATCACTTATGGACTGAGATACACTGCCGGGAATGTGAGGCTCCATGGTTACTCTGATGCAAATTGAGCTGACAGTGTGGTGGATCGCAAAAGCACATCAGGATGTTGCTTCTCTCTAGGTTCTACTTTAATATCATGGATGAGCAGGAAGCAGAAGTCAATTGCTTTAAGCATCGCTGAGGCTGGATACATTGCTGCTAGTTTGGCCTCCTGTGAAGCTTTTTGATTGAGGAAGCTCTTTAGTGAGCTGTTTGGACGTGTTGGATACCACTGTGATCTTCTGTGACAACCAGAGTGCGATTCGTCTTTTTGAGAATCCTATGTTTCATGATCGCTCCAAGCATATTGATATTAGGTACCACTTTATCTAGTAAATGGTGCAACGGTGAGCAATAAGGCTCCATCATATTGGGACTGATGAGTGACCATAGGGTGACTCACCCTACCCTAGTGGTGCGCTGTGTACAGGGTGAATGTTTCACCTTCCCCTGTGATACCCCATGGTGGCATATGCATAAGCTGAGTGGTTCACCCTCCCCCATGGCATATGAGTAGGATGAATGGTTCACCTTCTCCTATCGATACATCCTACCCATGCAGTCTGGGACTCATGGGAAATACCTCTCATCTGGCCAATGAGTAGGGAAATGAGGATGGGGACCTTAGTACTACCGATGGACGCATTGTGTACTACTATACTCCCTATGTTAGGATGTTGATATTGATTTGGGATCAATGGAAACCGACTACGGGTCGGTTAAGAGTGGTATGACACACTCTTTGTTGTTGGAGACTAACTTCGGGTTAGTGGAGAATGGTATGATACATTCTTGATCAATTCTTCTTTCTTCATGGTTCAACATAGCAGAGTAATGGAGTGACAGGGATGGTACAGATTGTTAGACAGTTTGGTAGGTGATGTTCTCCCTAGTTGAGAGGGAGTGTTAAATTTGGAAACTAGGGCCAAACATCACTTTGGACAAATCTTATGAGGAAGATGATATTTTTCTTGGATTCCTCTTTCCGAGAGGTGTAGGATTGATCTAAAGATCATCCCATTTTAACGTGTACAGATGAAGTTATGAATATATTTTGATTATGGACAAATTGTCAAGGTCGGCTAGCCATCAAATTAGCCTCCTCCAACCTTCAATGTTGCATATAAAGACAAGGTACCTCCTCCTCATTTTGGCATCTCATCTCATTCATCTTTCTCTCTCTCATCTTGATTGGGTACGAATTTTTGGACCTCTCTCTTTCCACACGTGCGAAAGAAAGACTGTCTTTTCTAGCTAATGTGTTGACTAGATTTGACCGAAATTTCAGGAGGCTGAAATTTCAGGAGGCCGAAATTTCAAGAGGCCGACTTTGACCAGCGTTGACCCTGTTTGACTTCAGTTTTGTGAGGGAGACTTCTGTTTGGGCAGGCTGCTGTTCTAGGCACAAAAAAACTATGACAGTTTGACCCCTGCATTGACTGCCCTAATTCATGTTGCTGCATTGACTTTTGTTGACCAGATTTGACTGGATATTTTCGGACTGTTTTGGGCTGCATTATCTTGTTGTTGGAGGTCGAGTTGACCAAGGTTGACTGAGTTGTTTTGGAGGTCAATTTCAGCCCTGTTGACCAACATTGACTTTCTAGTTAGGGCCTTATGTTTCTGATGTTTTGACTGATCAGTTTGGGCAAGTGAATATTGTAAATTGTACTCTCTCTCTCTCTGCTAAACTTTTGAAGAATTATAACAAGAATTGATCAAGGGTTTCCCCACATTGGGGTTCGTCCTTGGTTGGTGCCATATCTTGTGTCCTCTTGTGTTGGCTTGTCTTCTACTATTATTGTTTATGTTCTATTTGCATTTTACCATCATGTTAATGTGATTGCTATACTGGATGTGATATTGGGCTAATAAAGAAAATTGAAGTAAAATTGCTCTAAGCATAGAACATACGATTGTTATCCTAAAATTTCTTGGAATTTCGCACAATTCAACAATCATTGCTTCAGAATTGCATGCCACTATTCAACCTATCAGTCCCTCAAACTTTGCCCCTCTGCCTTGAATTTCTTCCTTGAAACTCGGGCCACAGACTTAGAAACTCAGCCTCAAATTTTGTGTCTTTAGAATGATTGACAACCCTTGTTTTTGTGCCACTCGCAACCCCTTTTCTACCTCAAAAGCTATGTTGTCAGACCACTGTAAACTCCTTGATTTTCGAGCTAGAACTTGCTTCGAAAATCCCATTGTAACAACCTTGAAAACACGTTGTCTGAGTTGAACCTCCTTGAAACTCGCACTAGGATTCCTACCTGTACCTTCTTGGTATTTGAGCCTCAATTCGAGTGTAGTGCATGATTGATCTCCTAGATTTTCAGGCCTATGCTACAACAACAAATATGTTGGTGCTCCTCAAAGAATCATGCTGGAAATCTTTGCTTTAACCTTCTTAGAATTCATGCCTCTGTTCCAGCATTGGGATGTGTGCTGGCTGATGGTCTCCTTGCTGCAATACTTAACTATCTCAACTTTAATCTCCTTGCTATGCGTTATCTCCTTGAGAAAATGTGTCTCAACCTCCTTGTTTTTTTCCTCCTCTCTTCACTTCTTCAACAAATGCACATGAAGAATATGAGAGCCTCCTTTTGTAGAAGCTATCTCAACCTCTTTTCTATCTCAGCCATCTCTTGAAGCTATCTCAATCTCTCCTTGAAGCTATCTCAACCTCCTCCTCTCCTTCTCCAACTATACACTTGAAGAATATGAATGCTCTCGTTCACATTTTCTCCCTTTCTAGTATTCTCCAATGAAGTGAAGCCGTAATTGTTGGAAATGTTAGAAAATTAGAAAGGCAAAAAGATTTTCTCTAGTTGATAATTACTTGTGATATCTTTGAATTCTTATTATTTTTCTTATGTTCCTTTTTATCTTAGTTCATCAAGCAATTACCAAAACCAAAACTCAAAGATCAGGGACACCATATATAGGCACTTAGCCAGGGCTAAAACCCCTATATAGGGGAAAACCCAATCAAGAACTCTTCTTTTAGTAATTCAAATTGAGATGGACCAAGAGCCTAGACCAGTAGACCTTTCCTCCTCCACCAAGTTAGCCTTCTAAGATGATATAGTAGTTTCTTCTTATCCAACAACTTCAATCCACTAATTTGACTTACCAGTTGCAGAATTTCAACCCCCAGCAACATAATTTCAACTTCCCAGATACTGTAGAATTTCGGCCCTCTTTCAGCAGCTGCACAACTTCACATGTGTGGGAAAGAGAGAAAATTTCAACCTTTTATGCTTGAGAGAGCCCTTCTTCTTCTTCGCTATCCTTCTTCTCCTTCTTTCTTGAAATTCACACTTTTTCTAAGCCCTGGAGCTACAAATCAAACTTGTTGCGTGAGTGACAAATGAGGTCGAGTTGCTGTCTTTATATAATGATTTTGCGGCCTAGTTTTAGCCCAACTTGTCTAGTTTTGAGGCTGACTTGGTGGAGGAGGCCTAGAAGACTAATTTTTAATATAAAATAAATTTCTTTCTTGATAAATGATTCCCAAGAAGGGTTCTTTACATTATGACATGGACAAGGACACTTGACACATACCCTAGAAGCTTGCAATGGAGGTTTTGACTTAATAATAATTGACCCAAGCATGAAACCCATGCTTTAATAAGTCAATTTTAATAATAATAAAATTCCATTTTCTTTCTTTTGACAAATACATTATATTGTGACTTAAATACATTTATGAAGACCGAACCTAGCTACATTCTTCAACACTCCCTCTTAACTAGGGAGGTATTCATAATTACAACTATATAGAGGTACATGGAAGATCTCCAAAATGAACTACGAAGAGTTCAGGCATACTCAGTGACACAGACTGGATACCTGACTAGGGTTACCTATCTGAGTGGGACTAAGATGGACTAAAGCTTTCAACCAGTCTAGGTACCATAAGGTTTACTAACTAACCATCAACCCAAGGATCTAGGTGCGTATCTAAGGTCAGAGCTCCAAGACCAACGCCACCCTCCCTCTTCGGGATCTAGACATCAACGCACATGCTGACCAAATGTCCTCCCAAACTTCTGCCATTAGATGCTTCAACTCTCCCTAATAAACTAGATATATCCATTTGTCCTAGTATGCTTCTCAAGTGTTCATCCTTCTACATGGAGAGATTTACCTGTACAAACCCTAATCAATAATAAACTTTCAAATATATATATATAATTAAACACAAACCTTCGGGGTCTTCAATAATCCTACTCCTCCTTTCATCATCAAGTTATTCATATATAATTTGTCAGAAGCTTTCTTCTTCTTTCATTGCTTCAGCAACACCAAATACATTCTCAAATATTTTCAAGTCTTTTGTTTGCAACTTCATATTCATCAATAGTAGTTTTGCTTACTTCAAGGTATTCATTGTCATAAAATGCCCTTACTCCTAACTAGGGAGATATACCTTTTCTTCTATCCTAGCTCCCCCTTAACTTAGGGAGATCAATTAAATTAGAGAACCTTCCATGCCTCCATCCTTTCTTACGACATTAAGGTTATCTTGATCATCATTATTTATATAACTTCCTTCATCACGCTAATTAATATCATCTGAGCATATTCATCATCTTGAAGATTATGTACTCGCAAAACTTTTAATAGCAAGTGCAACCAAATACAAATATATAGAAGCATGAAGTTAATTATGTCAATATAATGGAAGCATCAAAACATTCAAACTTTTGACATCAAATACTTGAACCTAGATACGAGACACATATGCTAGAAATCAACTTCTTACTAGGGTTGTGTCATATGTTAGACATCAACTTTGAGAATGGGATCTATTGTCTTTTTCCAGGGCCTGTAGTTGGAGGCCCCTTCTAATTTGTTTTCTCCCTTCATTGAGTTTGTCATTGTTCCTGTAAATAGTAGGTTTGTCTTCTTATGTGATCCCCTTTTTAACGTCCCTTTTCTTGATCTCCTTTTTCCTCACTAGATCCTTTAATCTGCCTTTTTCTTCCTTCTTCACCTTAGCTCTGAAACCATGTTAGAAAATTAGAAAGGCAGAAAGATTTTCTCTAGTTGATAGTTACCTGTGATATCTTTGAAATGTTGTTATTTTTCTTATGTTCCTTTTTATCTTAGTTCATCAAGCAATTACCAAAACCAAAACACAAAGATCAGGGACACTAGATATAGGCACTTAGCTAGGGCTAAAACCCCTATATAGGGAAAATGTTAATTTTTAGTTAACATGTTCTTTGGTTAGGAAAGTTGCTTCATTAGCCCATAATTAACTCCATTAATCCATTAACAATCACATTAATCATTAACTTATGATAGTAATTGATAGTAACTGATGAAAGAACATTCAACATAAATACAGTAGACAAGCCAAGACATGAGAACACAAGGATATGGCTCAAGCCAGGGAAAAACCCCAAGATGGGGAAAACCCTTGAACAATTCTTCTTATTATCAATATCAAATGTTCAGAGAGTACAATAATTTAAAGTCAGAATGACTTGCCAATTTACGACCCTTAGACAAAAGAAGGGCTTGATTCACCTTGGGGATCATGCCCAAACTATAATTAGATCAACCCTCATGCAAGGTGGCAGCCTCAACTCCAAACTCGGACCTATAAGAAGCAAGAAAACACTCCAAAATCTAGAAATGGCCCACACCTTATCTTCCCTTCTCTTGCGGCTGCCCTAAGTGAAGCATCTCGGCCTAGCTGCAGAAGATGAACCCAAAATAGAACTAACCTTTCTCCTCTTTGAGCACGTCTACCTCAGATATGCATTGGATATCTTTTTGGATATGTGAAATGAGGATGGAGGATGCCTTTATATATAATTTGACATATGATTTGCCCTTATGAAGGTGAAGCCGACCTTGACACTTGGAGGCAAATTCAAAATTTCAAATTTTAATTTTTCCCGCCTTGATAAGGCTATGATTTATAAAATTTCTTTTGAACAAATAAATATTTTTTCTTATCCAAATTTGGTGATCTTTAGGTCGATTTTCATCCTCTCGAGAAGAGGAATTTAATGCAATAATTATCTTCTTCAAAGAAGCTGCCCAAAGTGGAATTTGGCCCTAGTTGCCAAATTTTAATACTCCCTCTCAACTAGGGAGAGTTCCCCCTGCCAATCCATCCATCATCATTGATCAACTTGCCCTCCTGATGCCATGAATCATCTCAGATTCTCATCTCATCTTTGCTGAACACTGATATGAATAATAAAGAAGAATTGATCGAGAGTGAGTCACAAGACCTAGCCGCTCTCCATTGACAGAAGTCATTCCACATAGTCAAGGGGTGAACTCCAATCAGACTTGATCCCAAGTGATCAAGTTGAAGAAACACCATGCATCCTAGTCATAGGGAGTACGGCAATACACTATGTGTCCATCGGTGGTGCTATGGTCCTAACCACTTTTCCCAACTCATTGGCCAGACGAGAGGTACTTCCCATGTGCCCTTGACTACATGAGTAGGATGATGCAGAAACATCAACAAGGAAAGAATATATCACATCGTGCTCACAACCACACATAGGGAAAGGAGAAACGACATCCTACAAACACATGTCATAACCACATGTGGGGAAAGGATGAACCACATCCTACAAACACATGTCACAATCACACGTAGGGAAAGGATGAATCACTTCCTACATGCATGCCAATCATCAATGGTAGGAAGGATCCTACACATGGGGAAAGGATGAGCCACGTCCCGCCGACATGTTAATCATCGATCGTAGGGAATGAGCATCTTATATATGGGGAAAGGATGAACCATGTCCCACCGACATGTCCACATGTGACAACCAACATATGTCTATTAGCATCTTTGACTAGGGTGTCCACAGGAGAAGGTGAACCACTCATCCTTCTCACATGCCATAGGAGAAGGTGAACCACTCATCCTATGCATATATCATCAGCTATAGGGGAGGGTGAACCATGCACCCTATGCTCTCATATATCATCATGGAGTATCACAAGGGAAGGTGAACCACTCACCCTATATATAGCGCACCTATAGGGGAAGGTGAATCACTCACCCTATGGCCACTCATAGCTCAAGAAGTACCACAAGCTCCCAGGAGCTCCCAGAGCTCAATGATCAACAAAGACCCTCATAGTAGGGTATATCCATGACTCCTGGCCTCTCCTTGAAGAATTTACCAAGAGGCTCTATATGGATGATAGTAATATGCTCATCCAACCAATCATGATGGAGCTTGGTAGCTCTCCAATATATCATATCAAAATAAAGCGGGACCCAATACTTTGAGTTGTCGTGGAACATGGATTCTCTGAAAAAAATGAATCCCTCTAAAAAATATCGCAATATACAATGATGGTTACCAGCGCGTGCTCAAATGGCTCACTGAAGAGCTTCAACAACCAATTGGCCTCATAATAAGCCATGCATTCAGCTTCAGTAGTGCTTCCAGAGCAACAAAATCAAGAAATATAGCACTAGTTGTACTCCTTTTACTCAATAAATTGCCAACCGAGCTAGTATCAAAATATCCATGAAATCTTGTATTCTGGTAGTGAATTTCTGACCATAAATAGTAGCATCACACTGATATCTCAACGAGCAGCACATCCATAACTTGACTTAGAGGCATGTGATAGTTGTTTATCAAGAAAACCAGGGATCAACAACTTCTCCTTCTCGTCAGACTTTCAATGATTTCCATCTTGGCTTTGAAAATCTTATATTGATATCAGAAAACATCATTTTGGATCATTACTCCCTCTAAATATTGGGAAAGTGACCTTACCCAAATCATTAAGGAGTTCATATCATCGTCAAGAAGCTTACATCAAGGAGTCCGTAATATCAAAGAGTTCATCATCAATTAATCCACATCATCATCGTCCACGAGTTCATATCAACATTAAGAATAGCATCAGGAGATCCACATCATTTATATAATCAATAAATCCAAGGAATAGAGTATATAGATAAACTATATCATCTACTTCATCATTGTCCAGATTATCATCATCAAAGAGTAAGTATCAAATACCATCAAAGAGTCCAATCACATTATTCATGACATCAAAAGAGTACTTATCAACAAGGAGTACGTATCACTTATCATTCTATGGGTTCATATCATCACCATCATCATTAAGGACTTCACATCATCATCAAGAAACATTAGTGATGATAAAAGACAATAAAAGAGTTGTATAATACTTATCTTTTGAAATCTGGACAACTTCCTCTTAGTCCTAGCCCTTCTATGACTAGCCTATTCTTTTAACACAAGGGTATCATGTCTGCCATGCCAAGTGAATAGTAAGTCTGTCATTATAAAATATGAGATCATATGAACATTCTGTTTGCCATACGATTAATATAATATGTCATATGAGAATTTTGTCTACGTTAATATATTGTGCCATATTCATATGAGAATCCTGTCTGCCATATAATATGTCATATCCATATGAGGATCTTGTCTGTCATATAATATAATGTGCCATATCCATATAAGGATCCTGTCAGCCATGTAATATAATGTACCATATCCATATAAGGATCCTGTCTGCCATGTAATATGTCATTGTTAATGGCATACATACTATAAGGGTGTACACAAATTCTCATCAATAGTTATATAAATCAACCATACAATAGAAACTTTGGATAATGCTACGACATACTCACATACATACTCCAACATACTTCACATCATATGCTGTTGTACCTTAGGAGATGGCTTGGATTACATGCATACCACTTGCATCACATACATATTATGCTGTACATGCTATATATTCTATGCAATTTGAGCACTTCATATAACAAAACTTTGACACTGGATCATATAAACTGTGTAACGCGTGGATCAAGCAATTGTGGCATTTGTTACCTTAGAACAACTTGGATCTGACAGCAACATACTCACTGTAACATCTGGCGACATGAAGTATACCTTTTAATAGTATCTTAGAACCTATGAACTTTGTTCTTTGGATAAAGATAGGAGACTTGAGTCATTACAGAGCGGTCCCTTGCCTTGAGGCTTGGACACATCACTCATAAACTCGTATTACTATCACGTCAAGCCAGGCATTGAAAGTTCTGTTTAAAGAAGGCATCCAAGGCATTGAAAGTTCTGTTTAAGGAAGGCATCCGAGGCATCGAAAGTTCTGTTATAAAGAAGGATCACAGTTCTGTTCTAAGGACAGTCAACCAAGTTTCTGTGAATATCATTCTACAAGAGATCTGAAATTCTGATGTAAGGCATCCAATGGTTTGACACTTAAAGCTCTGTCCTGAGAAAGTCATCCAAAGATTATTTGCCCAGTTGAAGTTCCCCTGCGAAGGTCTGTTATAGAGTTTAGTGTAAAGAATTTTTAATGTCAAATTTCTTTGCAAGGAGATACATTTTGTGAGCATTACACAATGAAGTTACTAAAGATGGGGCTGAATCTTGCTGGAACAATATCCTTTCACACAACTTCAGATGGTCAAGAATTCTAATGCGCTTTGGAAGGAGTAAAACAATTTCAATCATCAAAAATACTTCAGACCTGTAACAAGAAAATTTTCGAACTGTCCAATGGAGTCTAGGATGTGTACGGAATGCTCAGAATCCCAAGTCACAGGTATTGAAGAAATCATGTCCGAACCTTAGGTAGAAGGGAGTTCGATCGTTTAATCACCATAGAGCTGCATGGTTTCATCCACAAATGGAGTCATGTTGCTTGTAACTTGAAACGTGCCTTAGATAAGGTCAAACTTGCTCAATTTATGCACAGAAATGTGCCCTAACAAAAGGGCCGAGCCATAGCACAGAAACCAATAACTCTAGATATGTGTGAGTGCCCAGTAATGCTAACCGTAACCCAGAATACTTGCTCATAATTTTAGCTTCTGATAAAGAATTGTTAAAGATCATGACCAGCCAGATATAACTTAGAGTATTCACAAAAAAAATATTCTGTGACCTACAAAGGGCAATAAATGCCCAACGAGAACTCATAAGGAAATAAATTAAAAGAAACTTGTTCCCAAATCTTCAACTTCAGTCTCCTTGCCCAGAAACATGAGACTTCAGAAATTTCCCATATGCCATTGCAGAAATCAGGAGAACTTGTCAATGAACTTCTCTTGGTGATTGCTTTCTCTTTTACTCCAGCTTGGGCTTGTCCTCACCTGAGCTCTGATCTCATGTTAATTTTTAGTTAACATGTTCTTTGCTTATGACAGTTGCTTCATTAGCCCATAATTAACTCCATTAATCCATTAACAATCACATTAATCATTAACTTATGACAGTAAATGATGAAAGAACATTCAACATAAACAGAGAAGACAAGCCAAGATAGGAGAACACAAGGATATGGTTCAAGCCAGGGAAAAACTCCAAGATGAGGAAAACCCTTGAACAATTATTTTTATTATCAATATCAAATGTTTAGAGAGTTCAATAATTTAAAGGCAGAATGACTTGCCAATTTACGACCCTTAGACAAAAGAAGGGCTTGATCAAAACTGTAATTTTGGCACCCTCTGCATGCTTCATCACTGTAATTCGGATCACAGGTTAGGGCACAAGTGCAATCTGCTACAACACCCTTCTATTGACTGCGACTTCCATCAGCCAAACCTTCAAACTATACGCTGCCGATTAAACTTCATCTAGGCTGCAAATATGAACCACACAACCTTCAGATCATGCATTCCAGACTGCGACATCCTAGCTGTAGCTTCTGGGTCTTCAGAATAGAGTGTTCAAGGCCAGTGACCTGACTGAAGGTGACTCAAGCTGTATAAAATATTTTTTGGAAGAAGTCACATTGAAGATTTTGGTCGACGTGTTTTGAACCAGCAAGTGTGGTTCATCTTTTGGACACGATGAAGAAACAGATCAAGGAAGAAGGTTAAATAGGAAGATAGGTCAACCTAACAGCTAGGAGAAAACGGCTATGTTTGACCAAGGGAGGAAAAGGGACAAGTTTAATATTATTTAAATAAATTTAATTAATTTGTTAATGGTTTAATATCTAAATTTAATTAATTGTTTATTTATTTTATTTAAACAATTTTTTTTAATATCAACCTATTCTCAACAGCTATATTTAGACTAGGGTTATAATATTATTTAATTTACTTCTAAAAGGTTTTAATCTTATTTAAATATATATTAATATAGATTCTATTAATTTATCCCAAAGGTTATATTTGGCTAGGGTTTACTTAATAATAATTTTTATTTAATTTGTAAAACTACTATTATTATTATATATAAGTATGTTTTTTTTTTATAAACTAATAGTAGATATTAAATTTTAATAATACTAAATACTAATAATAATATTAATTATACTCATGATGTTAATATTCATATTTCATATTATCCTAAAAAATCATACTGAAAAAAAACGACAAAGGGCCTAGACGAAAAAAAGAAAAAGAAAAAAGAAAGAAAAAAAGGGCGGGAATCCAGCAGCTACTAATTTTCCAGCCGTCATCCCTATTAATATTACTGGAAGACCTCTCAATTTCAATGGCTTTCCTATACTTACAATGATGAAAGTGAGGAATCTTAGCGATAACCCAAGCCTCCTCAATGCATATATGATGCTTGGTATTCTTTGCATTTTCGGCCAAAGTTGAGGATTTGGTCCTCCCGTGCTTGATATCAGCAGTGTGTTCTTTAATCCTCTGGTTAATAGAACGACCAGTTAAACCAATGTATGAAGTTCCACAGGAACAAGGGATGATATAAACACCTTTCATGTCCCCTCGGTCAGACCTAACCAGGGCTTTATGTGCCCTCGGTCAGACCTAACCAGGTCAGCAGACCCTCAGCCACCCTCTGTGACAGAAGAACACATTTGCAGAAGACACAATAGTGCAATATACATATATACATTCATATATATATATATTATTGAAGAATGCATGGTTGATGATTACATACCTTCGTAATCATTGCCTAAATAGGCATTGACTGGTCACAAAGGTGAATGGTCATGTCATTTAACTTTTTTTTTTCCTTCATAACTAGTAATTGTTTATTAATGCTTATTAGTGAATTAATTAATTATTTTATTAATTATTTAATTATTATTTTTATTCATTTATTTATTCATAACATTGCCTCTCATTTAAAGATGCTTTGTCCTCAAGCAGGGGTAATCATGGGTATTGTTGTCAGAATTTTTCTGTTTCCTATGAAAAATATTCTTCTGGAAGTTTTTTCCATTTAATGAGGTAATCCTTAATAGTTTTGGAATGTAATACCTTCCCTCTGGGTATTACATAATAAGCTTTCAACCATGAAAATGATAGAGCCCAATGGGTCTCTTTATACAAGAATGTGAGCAAATCCCAATGTGAAATGATGACAATCACAATGTGAACTGAGTTTCCAAGTTGCAATGCTGGCAAATATCCCAAAGAAGATGAGTTTCATGTGGCACAAGATTGCTGTAGATGACCTGCGTATCCCTCTTTTCAGTGGCAGCGTATGAGTGGGAGCAATACATATGTCTAATTGTGTGGAGCTGAAGGGGAAAAGATCCTGACTTGAATTTGTACCACTCTCCAGGTCTGTTCCATGCACAAACAGTCCAACCAACAGGTGTAGCTTTGTCTCTGCGCAGGATCTAGAAGGCTGCCAGCGTGAGTGCCCAGTGTAGGTCGCTGTGATCCCAGGTAAACTTGCATGTAGCTGGATGCCTTCTCATGTAGATAAGAGAAGAGGAGTATATAGTGGAGTCTGGAGATACACTACACTTTAACTGAAGTATCAAACCTTATCTTTTATTCCCAAATCTGCATGTAACTTCACTTGCCACATCAATCTGCTGACAAGGCAATTTGAGCCTCTAACTGATACTGTATTTCTGTTTGCATTGGAATGGATCACATGTAGGCAAAGGTGGGGTACAAGATCTGCCCCATGTGTTAGAGCTGGCCCCCGCTAACTGCTAGCACCTCGATGAGCACCCAAAGAAAGATACGACCTGCTTTCTTGGCAATATGGGCCACCTTTGACTGGCTGTTAACTTGGCCCACAAACTTTCCAACGGGGATGCCATGTCATTCACCTTGTCGCCCTTTAAACTCCATGTCACTGCACTGGACTTTTGACTTTGAAACATATTTTTTAATATGTTTCATATTATTAACTTTTGAATTTCTTTGTCCTTTTTGCCACTTTTATTAGATAAAGTGGATTTTCTTGGGGAATATTCATTTTTCGACCCCGAAAGTGGGTCTTATGATAATCGTGGGGCTCTGAGGATGAATTTCGAGTACTCACATGCACCGAACATTTCCTAGGACCACTTATTTACAATTTTATATAGAAAATTAATTAAAAATCTCGTTCTGCAGGAATTTTTAATAATTTAAAAATCCTACAAAAATCTAGTCAAATTTTGTGACACTTTGAATATGTCCTAGTATGGTAATATATATCGACTCTAGGCATTTAGGATGCACCCGAGGCCTAATCATCAAGTCACACTCTAGCTCTGGAGGCATGTGAGTGAAAAAACTCATCTAGTTAGTCATTGCTGAAAAGCGAGAATAATTCACTAAGTGAAAAAAACACTCTAGAGTGGATTCACTTGATGATCATGTACCAAGTCGCCTAACCCTGTTACAACAGTTCATCATCCTAGCGACATTTAATACAATTCCCCGCAGGGTTGCTGAATTCGAGAGAGAGAGAGAGAGAGAGAGAGAGAGAGAGAGAGAGATGGTCAATTAATTAGTTAAGCGAAAAAAACACACTAGAGTGGACTTGATGATCATGTCCCAAGTCGCCTAACCCTGTTACAAGTTACAACAGTTCATCATACTAGCGACATTTAATACAATTCCTTGCAGGGTTGTAGAATTTGAGAGAGAGAAAGTAGAGAGGAGAGAGAAAGGGTCAATAGGTTCCCTGTTGACTTCTGGAATTCTGAAAATTTTGATGAGTGCCTTGTACATTGGGCCATGGGGTCTTCAAATTCTGCTTGGTACAACCTAGCAGATAACAAGGAGTACTGACCAGAATTATGGTAAGGATACACCTTAGGTTAGAGGTACTAATTGGAATTATGGTAACTTGTTGATATTGATGATTTACCAGGTGTTACAATTGTTGACCAAGATTATGGTAATTGAATGATGCTGATGATGAATTGTTGTAACTTTTTCTTAGAGAATTTTGTCAACATGAGAACATCTAGATAGTCATTATGAATACCTCCCTACCTAAGAGGGAGAGTTGATTTTTGTAGCTATGGTTGGTCTTCATAATTAATGTTTTGGCCCTTGATGTATTTGTAATCAATATAAAGCATGTTCTTCATGCTATTGTCAAAAGAGAAAAAATATGACATGTTCTTCATGTCTGTTTTAAAAGAGAAAATTTTGAAATTTTGAAAAATGAATTATTTGGCTCCAAAAGAAACCAAGTTGGCTGTCCTCCTAGTCAATTTGCCCCTAGTGGAGAGGCATCCATTCGGCATCACAAGGTGACTATATATACAGTCATTTCATCCTCCTCTCAAGCAATCAACTCAGACTTTCTGAGGCAAAAAACGAAGTTGAATTTGAGGCCAAGAAGAAGTCGGATCTGTGGCAGAGAAGAAGTTAAATTTGAGACAAGTGAAGAAGATGACTTTGAGGCAAACCGAGGTGAGGTAGACCAAGATTATTATCTGTGATAGATCGAATTTTCTGAGACATATCAAGGCAGTAGCAGACCTAACCAGATCAAATTCAGTGGGCAGACTTATCACTTGACTAGGAGGCTGTTGGACCAGGTTTGACCAAGTCTCTTTGTTGGGCAGTTCGACGTTGTGAATGAAGATCTAGGTGTGTCTCTTGTTGAATTGAAGAATTTCTCGAAGGAAAGGTACTTGGTTTTTTATTACGAATAAAATATATAAATAATATAAATATAAGTAATGAGGATAATTGTAATAATGATTAGTTAATAATAATCAGTAGTTAGGTTGAAGATGCATGTCTAAATAGGACATGACTCTCCATGAAGAGGCACTTGCTTGGTATATAAGCAAGCCTCTCGTTCTCATTGTATTATTCATTCTTATTCACACATTTAATATATAATATTTGTATCTTCATGGATATCTTTATATTCCAAGTTTTCTGGAGTAATTAATCTGTAGAAAGAACTTTGTTCGCTTCATTTGGTATCAGAACAGTATATCCTTTGGCCGCTTCACTACTGCATAGAGCTCATTCTCTGGTCACCGGCCCTTGGCCATTAATTGTCATCAACTTTGTTGTTGTCATAATTCAAGCGTTTCGCTGCAATTTGGGAGTTTCTCCATTGTTCATTAGAGGATATTAGAAAAAAATCAGGAAAATGAAAAAAAAGAGACTATATCTATATTTAAAAAAAAAACAAGATTTTTTTTTAAACAAAAATATTAAAACAATATATATAAAAAAAAAAAAAAAACATTAACATAAAATCAAAAAAAAAGTTAGAAAAAAAATAAAATTAATAGAAAGTTAAATTAAAAAAAAAAGAAACAACAACGCTAAGCAGAAGTCGCCCCAAATTGGACTTCTGACAGTCCTGCAGTCGTCGTCATTGCCCACAACGTCACCATAATCGCAACAAAACATCTGGTCGTTTGCATCCAACACATCTCCCACCACACAGTCAATCCTTCACCGTTGCAGCTAG
>APFE031690174.1:40875-61942 GCA_000404065.3 Pinus taeda
AGCTTTCATTGTTCCCTGTCATCAAAAGATCATCTACATATACCACAAGATATACAACTGTTTTGCCAACCTTCTTGACAAACAAAGTTGCATCATCAAGATCATAATGTTTGAAATTGAGTTTCAGAAGATGCTCAGTTAGGTTTTTATACCAGGCTCACGGTGCTTGTTTGAGGCCATACAAGGATTTCACAAGTTTGCATACTTTATGTTCACGTCCTTTCACAGCAAATCCTTCAGGCTGGGACATAAAAAACATTCTCTTTTAGATCTCCATTCAAGAAAGCAATTTTTACATCCATTTGATGGACTTTCCAATTGTTCTGAGCTGCTAGGGCAAAAAGTGTCCAGATGGTAGCCCATTTCGTTGTGGGGGCAAAAGTCTCCTCATAATCGACCCCATCCTTCTATGCAAAACCTTTTGCCACAAGCCTGACTTTGTGCTTGTCAAGTGAGCCATCAACTTTATATTTGTTCTTGTAGACCCACTTGCAGGGAATTGGTTTGGTTCCCAATGGAGGATCAATCAGTTTCCAAGTGCCATTCTTTATTAGAGCATCATACTCCTTTTGCATCACTTCTTTCCATTCATCATGAGAAGCAACTTCTTTGAAGGAAGTTGGTTCAAAATCTGTAGACAAATTCAATTCACAATCATAAGAAACATTCATATCAACAGGTGAATCAGAGTCATCTACATCACTTCCATTTTGCTGGTTTGAATTTATAGCTCTTGTCTTTCCAACCTCATCTGGATGAACACTTTTAAGTGTCTTTGTTAGCCGCTTTGGGGGACCTTTCTCAGATTGTCCAGGCTGCTCCGTTGATTGAGTTGGGACTGAATCAAGATTGAGTCTCCCAATTCTGTCAATCACATCACTCAAAGTATCATCCGTTAGTTTCATGTGGGGAGAGAGTGCTTCAGAAGAAGATTCCATAGGTTGATCTAGTATAGGAATCCCCCCTTCAAGATGTGAGATCTGATTATCAAATTCTTGAAATGATTTTGCATTTGCGAATCTATCCAAGCGATCAAGTTGCTGCTGAACAACATTGTCAGTTTTGGATGATTCAAGAAAGATTACATCTTTAGATACAACAAACTTTTTATTGACTTCATCATAGAGATGTGATGCTTTGAAGGTGTTTGAATACTCCAGAGAGATACACTTACGACTTCTTGCACCAAGTTTGTTTCTATGTTCCTTTGGTATCAAGGCATAACAGGTGGAACCAAAGACCCTAAGATGCTTTACCAAAGGAATGTGCCCATACAACATTTCATAAGGAGTCTTGTTTCTAATAGCATTAGATGGACATCTATTCTTTGCATATACAACACATAGAACTGCATCAGCGCAAAACATCAATTTTACATTTTTGAAAAACATCATGGAGCGTACCATATTTAAGATTGTCCTATTCATTCTTTCAGCTACTCCGTTTTGTTGGGGATTATAAGGCACATTTGTTTGATGTTTGATCCCATGTTGGCAAAGATAGTTTTCAAATTCATTTGAAGTGTATTCTTTTCCATTATCAGTGCAAATAGAGCCAATATGAGATTGTGCATCATTTTCAATCCATGTATGAAGGTTCTTGAATGTTTGAAAAGCATCAGATTTGTTCTTTAATAAATAAACCCAACACATTCTGGTGTAGTCATCAATAAATGTCATCATATATTTATTTCCATTTGTAGAAGGAACATGCATTGGGCCACATAAATTTGAATGAATGAGTTCAAGTTTTCTATGTGCTCTTGAATGTGAATAATGAAAACACTGTTTGCTATGCTATCCTAGAATGCAAACATCACATTGCTTAAGTTTCCTAGGAATTGTAGGCAAACTAGTAACACCATTTTTCTTCAACAAGCGAAGGCTGTCATAGTTCAAGCGTCCAAATCTAGCATGCCATAATAAACTTGATGGAAATGCACCTTCTTCATAATGAGAATTGTCTGAGAAATTTTGTGCACGAGTAGAGGTACCTTGCAGCTTGAGAAGCCTTTCTTCTTCTATCCCTGTCATGACAAGTGAGTGGTCTGATGCTTTTCTCACCTGAAGCTTGCCATCAAACATATGAATGGAGTGTCCTTACTGGCGGATGTGGACCAAGGACAAGTTTCTCCTCAGCGGTGGGAGATATAGAACATGATGCAGAAGAAAGTTTGGAAGACTAGACAATTTAAGCCTGATTGTGCCAAGCCCTGATGGCTTGAGTTTTGATTTGTCTGCAAAGTATACTACTCCATCAACATTGTCAGTAAATTCTTAAAAAAAATCTCTTCTAAAAGTCATGTGGCAAGTTGCTCCTGAATCAAGCAACCAATCATTTTTCCAAGAAGCAAGTGAAACATTTAATAAGCCTTCATTTACTCCAATATTACAGTGTGCCACAACATAGTGAGCGGATTCAGGTGCTTTACCTTTGTCTTTATCATTAGTTTTACCTTTGGGTTGATTTCTTTCCTACTCAATTCTGTCCCAAGGTAACTTGCATGTGGATGCATCATGTGATCCATCTCTTTTGCAGCGTATGCAATGCAAATATGACTTTTCTCCTTGAGAGTGTTTGCCCCCCCTGCCTCTGAAATTTCTTCCTCTTCCTCTTCGACCACCTCTTCCTCTGGAAGAATCTTGAACAAGATTCCTTTCTCTATGCGCAAGGCACACAACCTCTTCAGAAGACTCAAGAGCTGTTTTCTTACCAAAAGCTTTCTCTCTTTCAACAAATTTTTTCACAAGGGAGTCAAAGGTAATATCTTTGAGGTTTCCATTTGCTTGCAATGACTCAAGATAATTTGAGTAAGTGGAATAAAGTGCCTTGAGAAAAGCTATCAGAGGGATATCCGGTTCAACATTAGTGACTTTGATATCATGCATTATAGATTTTACTTCTGATGCAAGAGCAAGAGGATCATTATTTTGTAATTCAAGGGTGAAGAGTTTAATCATGAGTTGAACAACTTCAAGTGCAGAGTGTGAGTCAAAGAGTTCCTTCAGTTTTTGTAAGGCTTCGAAAGCATTTGAAAATGGCGAAATATGTCGACTCACCTCTTCACTTACTGATGCTGCAATCAATGCATAGGCCTCACTGTTTTTATTTTCCCAAATGACGAATTCTTTGTTTGAGGTAGGCTGTTTTGGCTGTTTGTCTTTGTCTCCAACACACACACCTTTCCACAACTCATTAAAAATGAGAGTGTGTTTGATTTTCCGCGACCATTCAGGATAATTCTCCTTCCCATTGAAAACCACTCCCACAATAGATATTATTGAATGCATTGTAAAATCTGTGTACTGTGGAAAAAAAAATACTTATGTTGGCAAAAATTTGCACTTGCTGTGTAGATAAAAATGTAAAAATATTATTTTGATATGTAAATATCAAAGGTATATATGGGAGAGGTATATATAAAGAAGAGGCGAACAGAGTTATATGGAGGCCAGCACATGTATTAAAAGTGATGTATTAAAAAAAACACAGTAGGGTATGAAAACGAGAGTGGGAGTGGTGTATTAAAACACACAAATGTCAATTTATGGCGGGACTGCTACCTATTAAAATCACCTGATATACTATGTCAGAAGAGAGTTAACTTGTGGGAGCCACCATAAAAAAATGGGAGAGAATTTAATACGACTATGTATGGGAGCCCAGGGTATGCGTGACTATGGGAGAACGCTGACCGCAGTGATTGTGGCAACTTAAATCATACATCAGAGTTCAACAGAAGAACCACAGGGATCTAGGAGTGCTATTGTGTAACCCTTGTTACTTAATCCATTGAGAAATGCAAAACCCAATTCCTTAAAATATGTTCTATCACGAAATTCAAGAAGATCACCCATAACAAAATATCTTGTTGGAGGTTAGTGTTGCAACATATGCATCCACACTCATGGCATTCACCATATTTCATAAAAATTATATATAAATAGATTTGTTCGAAGAATACCAGAGGTGTTCTTCTACCTAGCAGAGAACAACGTGATACCACTGAGCATGGTTACCCTTGGTGCCAAGTGTAAGGAGAAGGCCAGTCCCGAAACTATTGCCCAATACGCTGCTCTGTCGACAGCTTGTGCGCTGGAGATGGTTCACACCGCTTCCCTCATACACGATGACCACTATTGAATACACAAGACTCAGGAGTTCAATGCAGTGTTCAATGCATTACAAGAATGAATTAGCGCATACCAATTGCATCCTCCGGCACAACTTGCAAACCACCGGAGCAGCGTATGAAAAACGCTTCATTCCTTCACAAGTTATTACTCTTGGCAGTGTTCAATCTAGCGTGGAGGCAGAGGGACAAAGTCAAACCACCAATAAAATGGCAGGAAAATGCAGGACAAATTTATGAAGAAATGACAGAAAGGAGTTACAAAAATGGAGCTGGCTCTAATACCACGTCAGACCAGGAGATAAATCCTCAAATCAAATCATGTTATTCATTCAGGTTGTTCATTATTATATACAAGGGGGAGTGACTATTCAGTTCATCTCCCGATGACTTTCCATCTTTTTTATTATTTATTTACATTAATTACAGTGGTTCACCCAATCCCTATGATTAGGTGTCAACAATAGCTTAATGACCAAATGTGGTATTTAGTTATCATATAAGAAAGGGTTTGCAAAGGTCTTAATGACCAAGTGTTGTATCTAGTTATCTTGGTTCAAAGTAAAAAAACCCATCTTAATGTTTTGATAAATCAAAATTTTTAAGTTAGAGTTAAGAATTTAATATAAAGTTAATAGTTTGTTAGAGAGGTTATGAGGATAGCTTATTGAATTTGAACTAAATTATAGCATTGTACGGTAAGATGACTTAAATCACGAGATGATGAAACCTATCATGAATTTGTTGGCTTCACTACACAAAACGCCAATAAATTATAGAAAAGATTAACATTAATGAATCAATGGGTATATGATTTTTTCAAAATTCTAGATCAAAAGGATAAAATGATAGAATCATTGTAGCAAGAATTATTGGCCAAAGAAAATATGTTGGCACTTGAAAACAAAGTGAAATAATTAAATAAAGAGAAATCAAAGTGTGATGCAATTTGTGATATTATTGACCTCATTCAGAAGATTGATAGTTCTACTAATACTTGTTATTTGGTTGATGATGTACAACTCTTTGTTGTTTTGAGGCGTCAAATAATGAACTTGGTGTATATCTAAAGATGAATATTGTATCAATAATGATGAATCTCTTACTCAAGATGATGAACTATGCTATTTTTAGAAGCACACAAAAGGAATTGGTTCCAAACTTTTGATTAAAATGGGTTTTGATGGTAAGGGTTTAGGCATAAGTGGTCAAGTTATTTAGAACTCAGACAAATTGCGTGAGGCCAAAAATAAAAGGTCTAGGTTATGGAGATTAAACAAGCAATATAACTATCAAGTTCGTGAAAATAGAGACATTGATAATAGGTGAGCCATCTACAAATAACAATACAATAATTCAAGCGCAGAAGCAAGAACAACTATCCAATCATTGTGGTAGAAAAATACATGTACAAGATAAATGTTAGAATTTACATCCTTGTAATGCTTGTGGTCTTACAAATCATGACCATCACAAGTTTTGGAATAGAGAAATATCAAAGCGTCACATACAAGTACATTGAGTTTTGATAGATGTGAATGGATGGTGAAAACTCAGTTTTATGTGCACTGATTTTAGAGGGTCAAGTCTTCAAATGTACAACAATATCTCCCATATAAAGTTCATGAGTTAGTCCTCAAAATTCAAACATATATAGGAAAAGTTGTTAGTTTATTAAGTCATTTCTTGAGTCAAATGAAGTATGGGTATTCTTCTTGTAATGGTTTGTGGTGATCCAAAATCCAATATGTAGAGGAAGGTTCATGGTTAGCTATAAACCACATGATAGTTCGTGGTCATACAAAACCACTTGATGTAATGAATAGTTTGTGGTAAGTTGAAACCACTTGATGGTTGGTGATAAGTCGAAATCACTTTGAAATTGTAATGGTTAAGGGTAAGCCAACGAAAACCCTAAGCATGATGTAATTTTTGAAGGGTAGTCCATAGAAAATATGGGAAGGTGAAGGGTAAGCTAAAGGAATCCTTGATATGAAGATTTTGTAGTGTGATTAACTCTAGATTTAGAGTTATAAAAGAAAGGTACACTGCATATTGAGATAGAAAGAGAATGCCAATTGAAGATATAGATGAAGATACAAAAGATTGAAGATGATGCCAAACACATAAGACTAAAGATGAACACAACACAGGACATCCAGATTGAATCATAAGTATTCATTAAGGGTGGAGTATGAAGGAATAATTCTTACTTATGATGTAATGAAATCATTATAATATATTAATGAAAATAGACTTACTGTACAAGTCTACATATGAGGACTATGGGAGAAGTTAGGGATGGAGGTCAAGGCAAGGAAAACCCTAAGCATGATGTAATGGTTGAAAGGTAATCCATAGAAAATATGGGAAGGTGAAGGGTAAGCTAAAGGAATCCTTGATATGAAGATTTTGCAGTGTGATTAACTCTAGATTTAGAGTTATAAAAGAAAGGTACATTGCATATTGAGATAGAAAGAGAATGCCAATTGAAGATATAGATGAAGATACAGAAGATTGAAGATGATGCCAAACACATAAGACTAAAGATGAACACAACACAAGACATGTAGATTGAATCATAAGTATTCATTAAGGGTGGAGTATGAAGGAATAATTCTTACTTATGATATAATGAAATCATTATAATATATTAATGAAAATAAACTTACTGTACAAGTCTACATATGCGGACTATGGGCGAAGTTAGGGATGGAGGTCACTTAAAATTAGCTAAGAGATTTATGGAGATATTATGGAAATTGATATGGAGATGGTCTAGTCAATTGGCAACATTTGAAATCTTGTTATGAACATCTCAATGCTATATTACATGGCCTCATGTATTGTATCTATGTAAGTGAGGATGTGCTACATTATTGTTATAATTAATAAAATGTGATCTTTAGAATATTTTGTTCTTATGTAATCTTTATGTTTAAATGTTTCTTCATGGTTGCCCATACACCAACATAGGCCCACATAGCATTGTTGGCATCACTCACCTTTTGTTACAAAAAAATGTAGTACCCGGAAAGTATAAAGAATTGAGCACATGGTGATACTATCAATCTAGTAGCTCTACCTCTTTCTTTATGTTGACTCTTCTCCAACTCAAGAGGTATTCCTATGACAAGTCTAAGTTCAATGGTTTTGTTGTATCAATGAAGTGTTTATGGACATGTTTTGGTTGTAAGTTTGGTTTTAAGTGTTTCTAATGAGGTTATGTGTATTAAGATTTCTAAGTTTTAAGTCTAATATATGGTAGTTTCTGTTGAGTCCTTATATGTGAAAGTTTGCTTTTTAAATTTGCTAATAATACAAAATTTGAACAAATAAAGTTAGAAATGAAGATTCAAATGCTCAATAATGCAATTTGGAAAATAAAGTTCTACATTTAATATGGAAGCAAATGCGTAAGTTCAATGTGAAATTTTAACATGAGCTTCATACATAATCTAAAATGTGAAATCTAAGGTTCTAATACAATTTATAAAAGATAATATGTAAATTATATTAAATGTTGGAAATGCGTTTGATATAAAACATAATTTTAAAATAATTTCTATAGCATGTAAAATTAATCTGACCTAGCTTGTGATGGAAAACATGAGGTTTTATATAACCAATTTATAGGAAAATAACTCAAACATAGCAATATTTAAATTTCTATAGATGGGTGAGACATGCAGACTCATGCCTAATTAATCCTTCGGCTAATATGGCTGTTTAAATTTATATGGAGAGCTTGACTTTATTTAAATTCAAGGATTCAAGGGCTGCCCCCTAGTGCATCATTAAGTTTGTATATGCTTGAAAATCTAATCTTAATCTAAGCAAGGAAACAGCCTTAAGAAGTATTAATTTCAAAATTGAACCAAGTAATTTATTTGGCCAAGTATCAATAACCTTTACTATTCTTTGAAGCAACAAAAATATAATTACCTACTATAAATGAAATCAAATAATATGTGTGAAGGAAATTTACACCTAGCTTCTTTCTTAGATAACCTTGATCTTAGTTCATTTGACTTGCATACAAAAACTTTAATTGTAAATAGATACATCCACAATGTAACATCTCACAATAAAAAAAGAAATAAAGAAAAAATAATGCCTACACTATTTTCTCACATAGGAAGAGATGCTTTACATTAGCCCACTCAATAACAACCAGCACAAATGAGAGGAGCCTCTTATTTATAACATTATAGGTTTAACCACCTCACAGTAATAAAAATCTCCTAGTGATTATGTTTCATGAATCAAACAAGTAATAAAATGAAGTTTAAATGTTCTTGAATTGGGAATAAAATAATATATTATTCCTTCCATGAGTAATATGATGCTAACACATATGATTAGGAATCTCATTAACAAGCAATAATAAAACAATCTTCAAGAGAGGTGCATTCTAGGGAATTGTGCAAGGTAATTCCAACCATTCTTGAAAAATATTGTATAATAATCTCCAACAAGTGTACCCTCCAAGAACTATCAAATCATAATGAAAGTGTCCAAATAATGGACATTGTCCACCAAGAGGTATGGCACTTTGTAAATAGTAAGACACAATGTTAATGGAATAAATAATAATATTCAAATGGCACTCCCCCATGCAAATCACAAACCATGTGAAAATTTCTCAAAAATAACAAGCGTGCAGTAGATCCAAGTCAAAGGTGTAGGTGGACCTTCTAGTGGAATGCACTGCCTAGTAGAGAGTTCCAAGAAGATGGTAAGTGGAAAGGTGGTTAAGATGATTATGAAACTGGACAAGTGGATAGGGCACATGTATAAATAACTCTAAAAAATTAAGCAAGCTCAACCACCTCATCGACATATGCGCCAATTTAATGAAATATTTAATAAAAATGACATCTATGAGTCTAAACACGGATAAATAATCCCAATGAATTTCTGATCCGAATTGGATCCTAAAACACTAAGTTTTCATAACTCCGTAAAATTCATGCCAAAGTTTCAAGTCTTACAAAGATCGAGCTTATCAAAAGTATCCTCTAAACAGTTGCAATTTGTGAGCAGCGCGGAGCAATGAGGACCCTCGGTCAAGCGCGCAGAGCGTTGGCCCATGGGAACACGCACTGTCACGAATTGGCAAAACGGGAGGTCTTTTCGAGAAATGGGGGAGGTTATAAAAAGTTATAAAAAGTATGGATATCGCGCTGATTTCGTCAGAGGTGGGGTCCCACACGAAAACAACAGGATATTAGAAGGGCTTAGAGCGGTAAGCGGTTTCAACTGAGTCCCACGCTATGCCACACAATGGGTGCCACGTGTCTGGTAGAAGAGAGAGAAAACCACTCACATTGGACGGGTAAATGTCATGCTACTTACCTACCCAATATGGATGGAGACCGTAGGATTTGGAGGCCCCAGATCGACGACATAAATGCGATCCGATGGATGAACGGATTCAACAGGGTAAATAGGTCGAGTTTTATAAGGTTTGAAGTCCGACATGGACGATGAGTTGGCAAAGATTCGTGTTTCGCGGGAAATCTGGGAGCAAACGAAAATAACGGTCGTTCAAATATCTGCAAGAGAACTGACACTCAGTTCGTTACGAAATAGGTGGCCACCTCCCTGTAAGACATTACACAATGATGATGACGCAGAACAGAGGAATTCAAACAGACAAAGGCAGGAGAACCAGAAAGCCGGGAAGCGGAAACAGATAGTCAGAAAGCAGATTGGCTTTAAAGCCACGAACTGACAGAAACAAAGGGAGCAGTGAGAAAAGCGAGTTAAGAAAGCTAAGAGCAGAGAACAGAGAGAGGAAGTCGAGCTGACCTGAAGGTAGCATCGAGCCAAATAGAGCCACAGAGAGTCAGGGAGTCTGTGTACTCCAGAGAAGGTTTGAGAGGTTCAAGCGAACTCCTCTATACATGCCTGTCATGTATGAGTCTCAAGTTGGGCTCATACTACTGTGACCAGTAGAGGTCGAATTTCAGTAAGGAGAGTCTGTGTACTCCAGAGACTTGGGGGATCCAAGTACAGTGTTGCTAATTATATTTGTTGAGTGAGACTCAGATTGAACTCATTGTTGTAAAAACTCTGCTTTGAAAACATAATAGAGAGGCCACCATTGAACGCTGGACCAGGAGACGTAGCCCAGGAGTGTTGGGTGAACTCCTTATTAAACTTGTTTTGTTTATATGTTTGTTTGTTATGTTTTCTCTAACTGCTTCAGTGCCTGTGTATTTCACAATATTATTGATCCGTTGCATAGAATAACATAGGCACATCCACGCACATGAGTCTATAATACCTTAATTAAGTATCTTGGATCAATTCTAGATCAAGTGGTATCAGAGCTCTAGGTTACTAAGGTTAGACAAGCTTGTGCTGGATTTTGTTGTTGAATGCTAACTAAATCAAAGCTTAAATTAGGAGAAGGAGGGTTTGTTGAAGCTAACCCAGAAACTGGATGAGTCTATCCTAAGAGGAAAATGTCAGAAGAAAGTCCTCTAGAATCAGACTCCCAGTTCATGGACATTTTCTTGACCATGAAAGCCATGGTAGAAGAAATGTATAGAGAATTTAAGAAGGGTAGAGGTGAAGATTCATGAAACTCCAAACAAGATAAAGGAGTAGAAGAATCTCCCCTCCATGACCACTCTAAAGGCAAAGGGAAAGAATAAAACTTCCCACACCTCCTAGTAGCCCTGAAAATAAAAAGAAGACATCTTTGATTAAATTAGATGTTAAATTTGATTTGCCGATATATGATGGAGAGTTGAATAAAGAGAAGCTGGATAATTTGATTAGACAGATTGATGTTTATTGTAGAGTGTAGATCATCGACTCAGACAAAAATAAGATTCAGGTGGCTAGCCTACGCCTTGGAGGCACTGCCTTGGTATGGTGGGAAGGCAGGGCACAAGCTGACATGAAGAAGCATGGTAAAATTATTTCTGTCTAGAGTGAATTTGTTTATGCAAATTAAAAAGAAATTCTATCCACTAGCCTATATGTAGCAAGCCATGATGAGCTAGCAAACTCTTCACTAGTTAAAAGGGCAGAGTGTACAAGGCTACACCCAAGAATTTAGGAAAGGAGCTTTGATTCTAGGAATTTCTTTAGACTCACTTGAAACTCTGCTAAAGTATATAGGTGTTCTACATAGCTATTTAAAGCACACCATTCTCATGTTTAATCCCACTAGCATAGATGAGGTATCTATTCAAGCTACAAATCTAGAGGCTAGAGGCAAGAATGTGAACCCAGAAGTTGGGGGATCATCGAAACCCACTACAAGCAAGAATAAGGAAAAAGAAAATAGAAATGGAAAGAGAGGAAGACAAATACTGTACAAAAGACCAAATCTTCATGCACTCACTATAAGAAGGATGGGCATGATGATGAACACTGCTGGAATCTGCATCCGGCGCTGAAACCCAAGAAGTACAATGGCAAAAAGAAGAAGACTGTTGCAGTTATTAAAAAATATTTGGGGTCAGACTCAGGAGATGAAACAACGATCACAACCACATGTATAAAAGGTAAAAAATCTGAAGCATATACTAGTAATTCTACACAATCTACTGATAATAAAGAAAATAAGAGGAAAAGACATGAGCTTTTTCATATTTGAGTTGTTTCCAAGCATCAAAAGATTGATACTTTGTTTGATAGTGGCTCATAAGTAAATTTAATTTCTGAAGCAATTGTAAAGAAGTTGGGATTACTAATCACACCTCACAAAAATCCATCTCCATTAGGCTGGTTATGTGATAAAGCAAAACTACAAGTGACTAGAAAATGTAAACTTAGGTTTTCTTTTGGGTCAACATTTGTAGATGAGGTTGAGTTAGATATTGTTCCCTTGGATATATGTGGAATTTTTTTAGGAAGTCCTTACTTGTATGATAGAAAAGCTATTTTCTATAGAGCTGAAAACAAGTATCAACTCGTTAAGGATGGAATCAAATATATTGTAAGAGCTCACAAACTCAAGAATAATTATACTCTCATAAACTCAGGGCAGATGAAAAGAATTGTAAATTCGTGCAAACAATTTTTATTGGTGGTTGTAAAGGAAAAGAAACCTGGTAAAACCAATGTATTTTAGGGCTGTAATGCTAAATAGCAAGCTGATTTAGAAAAATTTGTTTCAGACTATGAAATATTATTTCAAGAACCTAAAGGTCTACCACCCAAAAAGGAAATAGTACATGATATTAATTTGCAGCAAGGTGCTCCATTGCCTAACATCGGGATGTACAGGTTGTCCACTTTAGAGAATGCAGAAATCAGGAAGTAGGTATAGGAGTTGCTCGAGAAAGGGTTCATAAGATCTAGCAAATTGCCTTGTGGGTCTCCAATTGTCTTGGTGAGAAAGAAATATGGCTCATGGAGAATGTGCATTGATTACCGAGCATTGAATAAAATAACGATAAAAAATCGTTATCCCCTTCCTCTCATAGATGATCTATTATATCAATTGAAAGAAGTTGTTTATTTTTCCAAGTTTGAATTGCATAGTGGCTACCATCAGGTTAGAGTTGCAGAGCAAGATGCATGGAAGATTGCTTTCAAAACAAAGGAGGGATTGTATGAGTGGTTGGTTATGCCTTTTGGCTTAACTAATGCTCCTGCTACTTTCATGAGAATAATGAATGATGTACTCAGACCTTTTATTGATGATTTTGTCATTGTATATTTGGATGACATTCTTATATTTAGTAAAACATGGGAAGAGAATTTAAAGCATGTCAAGCATACTCTAGATGTTTTGAAAAGAGAGAATCTTTATGTTAAGATCTCAAAATGTGAATTTGGAAAAACATCTTTAAATTATTTGGGTCATATTGTAGGCGGTGGTGAATTGAAGATAGATCCCTCTAAAGTTGCAGTCATTGTAAACTGGCCTAAACCCAAATCTCCTACAGAAGTTAGAAGCTTCTTAAGAGCAGCAAAGTATTGGAGAAAGTTTATTTCTAACTTTTCCTTGATTGCAGCTCCCTTACATGCTTTAACATGATTGAACAAGGTGTTTCAGTGAGGAGGCAAATGGCAGAAAACCTTCGATACTTTAAAAGAAAAGATTAGTACAACACCAGTACTAGCACGGCCTGATCTTCAAAGACCATTTGAGATTGAAATGGATGCCAGTGATTATGCCATGGGAGTAGTGTTGATGCAGCATGGTAAACCCATATGTTATCTTTCTGAGACATTTAATTCTGCAGTAGTTAAGTATCCCACATATGATAAAGAATTGTATGCATTAGTACAGAGTGTGAAAAAGTGGAAACATTATTTAATGGGCAAAGAGATAGTTATTCACATTGATCATCAACCACTTCAATATTTTCACTCACAAACTAAGTTGCAGCAATCAAGGCACTATAGGTGGATGGGTTTTCTACAACAATTTCATCTTGTCATCAAATATAAAAAGGGCATACACAATAAAGTTGCAGATATGTTGTCCATACCAATCATAAATGCATCCACTATACTTAAGCATAATTCAATATTGCATGAAAGCTACATTGAACAGTATGCTCAAGATATACATTCTAAAGATGTATATGCAACTTTAAGTCATTGCAAACAAGTAGAAGAATTGGATTATCATGTTAAGGACAAACTCTTGTATCATTTGGGAAAGTTATGCATTCCTCAAATAGAAAGAGTGAGGATAATACAATAAGCTCACACTTCTCTAATATGAGGTCACTTTGGTGTAAGTAAAATAGTTGCATAGCTGCAAAGATTTTGTTATTGGCCAAAAATGAATGAGACAATTTCTAGATATGTAAGAGGGTGTACCATGTGTGCTAAAAGCAAGACCATCAATAGAAAACTAGGCTTGTACACTCCACAATCAATTCCTTCTCATCCTTAGGAAATTTTTTCTATGGACTTCGTTGGGGGAATTCCTAAATCTAGAAAAGGTCGTGACTATTTATATGTTGTTGTGGATAGGTTCAGCAAAGTGTGTATTTTAATACCTTGTAACAAATAGATTATAGCTGAACAAACTGTAAAGTTGTTCTTTCAGCATGTACAAGTTCATTTTGGATTACCCACTTCCATTATATTGGATTGAGATACCCGATTTGTTGGGAAATTTTGGTCAAGTCTATGGGAATTGATGGACACCAGACTGAAGAAGAGCACAACTTTTCATCCTCAAACAGAGGGCCAAACATAAGTGGTCAACAAGACAATGATCCGGTTGCTCAGAGGCTATTGCAGTGAGCATCCCAAGCTTTGGGATGAACATTTATGTTATGTGCAGCATGCTTACAACCGAGCTAAACATTCTTCTGCACATAGATCTCCTTTTGAGACCTGTTTTGGTTTCACACCAAGGTCTCCATTAGATTTTGTCTTTGGTAAAGACATAGCGGTTTATGGACACAATGATGTGGACAAGGCAACTAAGTTCATCGAACAAATCCAAGAGATTCACCAGGAAGTACAGGAACAACTGGAAAAGAGCCAAGCCAAGTACATGCAAGGCATGATAAATATCAGACTGAGCATAGTTTCCAAGTTGGTGATCAGGTCTAGTTGTATATCAGCGAAGACAAAATGCAAGGTGAAGGTAAGAAGTTGAAGCCAATAAGGTATGGACCTTTCAAGGTACTTGAAAAAATTGGTGAGAATGCTTTTCGCCTTGATTTACCATCTTACATGCACATCTACTTAGTTGTTAACGCAGACAACTTGAGACTATTTGAACCTTCATTGATTGAAAATCCCAAAGAGCAGATTCAATTGCCTTTTATTGATGATCCGTCACCTGAATATCTCAATGAGTTGCAGGAAGATACAGTTCTTGATAGGAAGTTGAGAACTATGCATAGGGGGAATGTTGAGTACCTTAGGATTGGACTCAAAGGTTCAAAACCAAGGAATGCAATATGGATAGAAATTGAGCAGGCGAGGAAACTGTATCCTCATTTGATTGGTGCTTAAAAACCAACTTTTGGTGGTCCAAAAGCTTTTTCAGTGGGAAGGCCATGATCTAAATTGGATCCTAGAACACTCTCTAAGTTTTCATGAACTCTTTCAATTATGCCAAAAAGATTCAAGTCTTAAAAGGATCAAGCTATCAGAAGGAATCCTCGTGACAGTTGCAGATTATGACTAGCATGGAGCAATGAGGACCCTTGGTCAAGCACACAGACCGACGGCCCATGGTAACGCACGCTGGGGGAAAATTGGCAAAACCAGGAGCTGGATCAGAGAATGGGAGCAGATTCTGATACACGATTAGCGCTAATCTTGTATTGCAGGGCATCCCCCTCAATGAAGGAAAGCCCCGAAGTGCCTCGGACCCAAAAAGGTTATAAAACATGGAAAAGTACTGGTTTCAGTTCTGGCGTAGTAGGATTCCACAAAAACCAGGCAGGATATCGGAAGGGCCTTGAGGTGGCAAGTGGTTTAGACCAAGTCTTGCCTAATGCCACATAGCGAGTGACACGCGTCCAACTGAGGAGAGAGAAAATCACGCATATCGGACGGGTAACCATCGAGCTAATTATCCGCCCGATATGCACGATGGCCATAAGATCTGGGGGGTCTAGATCAATGGCAGAGGTGTGTCCTGATGAATGACCGGATTTGACAGATGATAAAGCACGATTATATGGGATTTGGAGTCTGATATGGATGATTCATTGGCAGAGATTCGTATTTCGTGGGCAATCTTGGAGAAAGTGGAAATAACGACCGTTCAAAAATTTCCAAGAGAACTGACACTCAATTCATTATGAAATAGGTGGCCACCTCACTGTGAAGCGTTACATAGTGATGATGATGCTGAACAGGGGAATTCAAATGGCTAGAGGTAGGAGAACCAGAGCACTGAGAAGCGGAAACGAACAGTCAGAAAGTAGATTGGCTTTAAAGCCATGAATTGACAGAAACAAAGGGGAAAGCAGTAAGTTAGTCAAGGTAGAAAGCCAAGAGTAGAGAACAGAGAGAAGAAGCCAAGATGGCCTGAAGGCAACATCAGGCCAAATAGAGCTAGAGAGAGTCAAAGAGTCTGTGTACTCTAGAGAGGGCTTGAGAGGTTCAAGCAAACACCTTTGTACTTACCTGTCATGTATGAGTCTTAGATTGGGCTCATACTACTATGACCAATAGAGGTCGAGTTTCAGTAAGGAGAGTCTGTGTACTCGAGAGACTTGGGGATCCAAGTCTAGTCCTACTGATTTGTATCTGTTGAGTGAGACTCAAATTGAGCTCACTGTTGTAAAAAACTTTGCTTTGAAAACATAATAGAGAGGCCACCACTGAAGGCTAGACCAGGAGGTGTAGCCTAGGAGCATTGGGTGAACTCCTTATTAAACTTGTTGTGCTTACATGTTTTATTGTTATGTTTTCTCTAATTGCTTTAGTGTCTATGTATTTTGCAATCTTATCAATCTGTTGCATAAAGTAACATAGGCACCTCCATGCACATGAGTCTATAATACCTTTAATTCTTTGTCCTGGATAAATTCCAGATTAGAAATCCATGCACACCCTCACATGCTTAAAAACATCTCCCTTGATACCCCGCCAAGAGAATATCTCCTTGATAGCACAATATGTCTTGAGGAAGCTTGGGTGCCTTACTAGTGGAGAATCATGGGTTTCTTGCATGATCCTCTCCTTCAGCTGAGATCCTGGCACCAGATAGATCTAGTCCTTGTAGTAAATCATATCTTCCATCACCCAAAATCAGTCATCCTAGTGTATGCCATAAAAAATATCACAAGCATGCATGTCCTTGGAGTACTCAACCAATAGTTGAGCCTTCCAATCCTACGTGACATCTATCAAAGACAGAGCTACTAGTCTCCTATAAAGGGCATATGTTACCACATTATGTTTTCCCTTCACATACTCAATCTAAAAAGTCATAATCTTGGAGATTACTCACCCAGTTTTGCTGCCTCTCCTCTAATGACTGTTGCTCAAGGAAGAATCGAAGACTGTTGTGATCATTCTTCACTTTGAACCGATTGCCCACTAGATATTGTCTAAATTTGGTCAGTGCATGCATCACTGCCAACATCTTCTTGTTGTACATAGAGTACAACCTCTCATGAGGCAGAAGTTTCATACTCTCAAACGCAATAGGATGGCCCCCTTGTGTCAAAATAGCCCCAACCCCTTCACTAGAGGCATCACACTCTAGCACAAAGGGCCATTTGAAATCTAGCAACGCTAAGACTAGGAATTTTCTCATGACCCTCTTGAGGTGATCAAAAGCCTCCTCTGCCACCTATGTCCACTCAAAATCTCCCCTCTTCATCAAATTTGTAAGAGGTGTTGCAAGCTATGAGAACCCTTTCACAAATCTCCTGTAATATTTACAAATGCCCAGAAACCCCCTCAACTCTGTCACGTTCATAGGCATGGGCCAATCTAGTATAACTTGAATCTTCTTCAGATACACCTTTACTCCATATTCTCCAATCACACGTTGCAAGTACAACATATTCATTAGTCCCAACTCACACTTGGACATCTTCGCATACAGTTTCTACTCCTCAATTATGTGAAGCACTTCCTTTAGATGTTGAAGGTCCTCCTCCAATGTCCTGCTGTAAATGAGTATGCCATCGAAGAAAACCATTACAAAGTGTCTCAGTTGCCCAAAAAACATGTGGTTCATACAAGAATAGAATGTAGTTGGAGCATTAGTTAGCCCAAAGGGAATCACTAAGAATTTGAAATGTCCATAATGGTAGCGAAAAGCAGTCTTCGGGACATCCTACTCCCTCACGCGGATCTGTTGATACCCCAAACACAGATCTATCTTAGAGAAGTATTTATCTCCTCTAAGCTCGTCCATCAACTTATCTATGGTGGAATGGGGTATATTTTCTTCAATGTCTTCTTATTGAGAGCCCGATAGTCGATACACATGCACAATGTCCCATCTTTCTTCTTCACCAACACCACGAAAGAAGAAAATGGGCTTGAGCTAGGCCTAATGTGTCCCAATCTCAACAACTCCTGAATGGCCTGCTCTATCTCATTGTGGTGATGACTACGTTTACCCCCTCCTCTAGCTCAATGGTGTGCTCAAATCCATGGTCCGGAAATCTACCTGGTGGAACATCCCCAAAAACCTCATGGTGCCTCTCCAATAAGGCTAGTATATCAGGGTGTGTGGCCTGCGCCCATGTCCTTGAATCAGAAATTCACAACTCAATTGCCCAATCCACGTCTCCATGTCGTAAATATGCCTCCATCTAGTGGGATGAAACTATCTGAGGGGGATTAGAGTGCATTCCCCTCAATAATACAGGATTTCCATCTGGCCCCTTGAACTCCATCTATATCTTTTTCCAATTAGTAATGACCTTCTGCAATGCATAAAACCACTGGAAAATCAACACCACATTGGTGTCTAGGACATCAACGATGAATAAATGATCAGTGAGGGAGTAGTTCCCCATCTTCAAGGTCAGCTCAGGGACATACTTAGTACACTGCATGGTCTGGTCTCCGGGTACAAAAATTGAGAACCCCTCAAATGTAGTTGTATGGATGCCCCTAAGCTCCACCATTTTGGCATCAATGAAATTATGGGTGTCCCCATTGTCAACCAGGACTGACATACACTACCCCTATATGGTCCCCCTAATCCTAAGTGTCAAATACTTCGGCACACCCCAATGTGAAGCAAGGACTCCTCATTTGGGACAAATGGTCCTCGTCTAGGTGGTGGTGGTGGCCCTCCTTATGATGGTCCTCCCTCATTTCCCAGCTTCTCTACTATCTCAGCCTCCTCCTCCTTAGGGTCACTATATGAGAACACCTCAATGAAATGGGCCTTGCCCTTGGTGCACTTGTTCCCCAGTGCCCAGTGCTCCTAATACGTGAAAAAAAACATCATCCTCCTGAGGTCCCTCCATGTGTCATTATTCAATTGGACACTTCCTCCATCTCTATGTGGTGGCGTCACATCTTTGTTCCCCTGTAGTCTAGAGCATTGTCAACATTTTCACCTTACCTAAAGATGGTAAGGAGTCTCACCTGAGGCGTGTCGTGAATGAAGTTAGATGAGGGTGGAATTAGGCACCAAGAAAGTCATGACAAATAGAAGATACCACACCATAGTAACTCATAATCTACAATAACCCAATCAAAATGATCTACTCATACCATCTTAGGAAACCATATGAACAGATTCATTCATTCAAAATTTTAAAGAGCCAATAAGGAGAATAAGAACAGAATGTGGGTCTAAACCAAATCTTCCATTAACATAACATAAGGTATTACAAAGAGGCTCAAGGTTGGATCATCGATAACAAGAATATCATAACCAACACAAACAAACTTAGACAGGACATAGGAGTTGCTCACACTTCTCCAGAACACAGGATAGCTCTAGTGATCCCTGGCTCTGTTGACTGACCAACAAAAATATTTCTTTGTCATTCCTTTTGCTTCTTATCCTCTGACCTATGCTCGGACTACTAATTCTACATGTCTTCTACTTGGTTGTCTTCATCCTCGGCTACCTTTGTTCTCCCCTTGCTCAGATTATCCTTCTCCTCTCCACCACCTTTTCAAAATTGTCGATTCACTTCCAATTTCTATTCCACTCTCATCTGTCATCTCTGCTACCCCAATGGTCATCCTCACCACTTGCGCCTAGCTCCTTTTTTCACAAAAACTCAAAATGAAGGCCCCAAACACAGTCCATTGACTCGTCTCTAAGTCAGCCTACCCTCGGTGCTATCTGTGTTGTCGTTGTCAGTGATGTTGATGTTTCTATTGTTGCCATCATTAATGGTTATGCTTATGCTACCGATGCTTCCTACTAAGTTGATATTGATTCTTGCAGTGTTATTGTTGCTTCTCGTTGCCCTTCTTTTCCAAACGAATGCCCCAACTCTGGCACTGTAAAAATTGTCTCTTAGTGGAATAGGGTGTAATCATTGAGAGATGATTGCCAATGTTTGGTAATTGCATTAGATTATTTTAGGAACTTTGTTGTCGTGCTGGAAGTTGGATGGTCTAGTCGATTGCTCAGTAGGGAAATCCACTGCTCCTCCATTTCATAAAAAATTTCTCGTAGAGCATTTAAATGATTGTCAACCGATGGGCGGAGGTCTTATATCTTCTTTTTAGACTTCATCGACTTATTTTCAATGTGATGAAGACTAAAAGATAGAAAATATAGAAAAGATATATCAACGCCTTAGAAATAAGCCTCTTCGATGGGGCAACCTCCTTTACATTACACTAATGAACAATTCTTAGATGATACAAATGACTAAACCTCCCTTCTATATATAGGAGTCTAAGGGGTCACAATATAATCACGCTGACATAACAGTAATAACATAAGGGAACAAAAACAACAATAGTGGGTTTCTATGGGGCATACTAATAACAATATGGGGACAATAGGGGCATAAAAATAACAATAAAGGATACAATGACAATAGTAATGGGGGAATCACTAGTATTATAGGGGCCTAACATGCCCCTCTCCTTTCGAAAAGCATTCTCCTCAACGCTTGAGTAGTTCTGGATGCTTCTGTATAAAATTCTCATCCTCCCATGTGGAATCTTTAGCAGACAATTTCTTCCACTTGATCAGATACTTCGAAATTGATCAATTTCATAGCTGTCGAGTTCTTGTTTTTGTGACTGCTTCCGGTTCCAATATAATTTTTCCTTCGTCGTCAATTTTTTACAATATTGTTTGAACTGGGAGCTTATCGCCTATAACCTTGTTTAAACATGAAACATGGAAAACTAGGTGCACTCGAGAAGTTGTAGGAAGCTCCAATTTGTATGCCATATTACCAATCTTTTGCAACACCTTGTACGAACCATAATACTTTGGTGATAATTTATTATCCTTCTTATATTTCTTGAGGGACATTTTCTTATATGGTTGTAGTCGTAGGAATACCCAATCACCTACATCAAAAC